>KB291798.1:26904-60912 GCA_000328365.1 Capitella teleta
AGTGTGTGACTGCGCAATGAAGCCAGTAGCTCGAGGCCCACACAACTGAGCGTGCAGCCATTGCCTTTTTTCAACAGAAAAGGTGGTGCAGTTCCTCATTTCGTGTCCTTCATATTTCACGACTTCACGAAATACAATAAACGAGAAGATAAAATCGGAGGGTTTGTGGATGGTTGACATAGCCACAGCAACTTTATTGTACTCGCATGTAAGACTTATTATTCATTTTGTACAGGTATCACTACAAGGACGATAAATGCCAGGCGAAACCGGCCGTAGCTGCCACACTGCAACTCCAGGAAGAGTTTGCGGTGGATGCATACATCGGATTGCCCTGTTCTGAGGGTGAGTGCATGCACGGGGCTCCAGGACTCGCAATTCTTTCACGCCCACTTACCAACGACGATTTTGAAACACTATCGGGCATTCTTTTGATTTGAAGTACAAGCCAGCGTGGACCAACGAAATTTGCCGCACTTTCATTGCTTAACCTTATTCATAAATTTTGATTCAAATAATGCTAGGTTTGCTTATATTATTGATTCATTATTCCATTTAGGATAAGTACGCAATTTGTTATGGATTTTGACGGTGGAAATTTAAACGAAAAAAAAAATTATCTGCAGGATCGTTGGACGCAGGCAAGATCATTGCCTACTGGGACTTACCTTTCATATCATATTCATCGTCTGCTCCGGGTCTCCAAAACAAAACTATTTACAACACTCTCGTTCGAATGATCAGTCCCTTCAATCTGCTGGCTCAGGCAATGCTGGAAGTAGTCAACTATTATCACGTGAGAATGGGGGCGGGACTTTATTCCATTTCATTACAATTATTTCACTCCAGTGGACACGCATATTGATTGTGCGCGGGTTCGACGAAGACAATTACTGTACGTATGCCGAAACAGCCATCAATGAAGTTTTCTACAAGAACAACGTTAGCCTACAGTCACTCGAGGCGGTTGAAAGGGACATACCGAATTCACTCATCGAAGAATGGTTGCTGCGAATTAAACGAGAAGCGAGGAGTGAGTCTTTAGATTATTGCAGAGTTCCTTGATGAGTATGATCTAGACTCCTGAGTTAAAAGGCGCAGTATGACACGGCGATCAGAAACGATGCGGGAATTCTACAAGCGACTCCGAGATATATCCACTCAATACACATTTATGGTTATACTTATTTTCTTTCGATTAGTGGATTAACTTTGCGCTTGAAGAATTCGGGCACGAGAGACATTTCTTTCTATAAATTGAATTGTTTTCGATACGATACAACATGAATTGATGAGTGAGTGTGACTTGGAATTTATCGCCGATCGGGATAATGTTTCAATTCTAAACATCACGTAATTATTTTATGCTCTCTAGCTGCAGTGTACGTCAAACGAGTTCTGGCAATTAATCAATTGTAATTAAATAAATCCACAGGACGTGTTCATCAAGCGATATTCCACTGGTTGATGACAATAATTGATAATCATCCCTGAACACTTATGTAATATTTCGAAGTACTGAAAACCATAGATATAGGAGGAAACTACATGTAACTTGTATACAGAGTCTACTCCATGTTAAAAATCACAATGCTTTCCAATGGTGCTACGCATTTCTGAGAAAGTACGGTTCCAAAACAGATCGCAGTGTAAGAATCATGCATGGATAAGAGAAATAAATACTTGGTATGGGTAGTCTAACATGTCATGCTGCTATTCCTATCATTTCTATCCAAATTTCATCAACATTTCTTTCGCTTTATCTCAATTAAAAGAGTGCATTCAACATTCCGCGATATTTCCACTTTTGGTGGCAAACAGGGCCCCGGACAATAAATAAGCTTCGTTGAACGAATAAAATAAGGAAACGCTCTCGTACTATTGTTATGTTTGAGAATGCTATGGTTGTGACAGTAGCACTAATGTTTATCTCCTAAAATCAAAACAAACCGCAGTTTGTATTGATCGAAGCGCCATGCAGTAGTTCAGGGGCTCATCTGATTTTGCTCCCTTCGCTATCACACACCACTCGCATTTAAATATGCCTCTCTCATTCATAATTCTCTTTTTATTTGATTTCTTTGCATAAATGAGCGCAGAATAACATAGTCAATCCATACCAGATAGTTATTCTTTTGGAATAATTGGTACATATTAGCCAATTTCAGAGTTTTATATTTCAACATGAAGTCGACAGGCTACTTTTGGCCCACTCTGTATATACACAGATTGGGCATCGGCTTAAGTGAGCGACTCGCAATTTCGTACGATTTATAAGTACACGTCTACCCTATACAAAATTCGTACTACAAAGCTAGTAAAAATATTGAAAAGATAAAACCGAACGCATATTTCGCTGTTACGTACGTGTCGCTGCTCGAAAGCAGTTTGTTGATGACCCCCCCCCCCCCCCCCCCCAAAAAAAAAGAAAAAAAAAAGAAAAAAAAAAGTGTTGATTGATAAGAAAGAACCACATTTCAGTCATTGTTGTGTGCGGAAGTGAATCCTTGTTGCGACGATTCATGCTAGGAGCACAGAGACACGGCATGACTACAGACGAATACGTGTACATCACCATTAGCCTCCTGCCGGTCGAAAACATGGCAACTAGGTGGAAGCGAGGAGACGGCTCAGATGAGGAAGCAAGAAGGGCATTTCGAAGCCTCTTACAAGTATGCCAAGTGATGAGAGCACAAATATGGATGCTCTTTCGGTCTCTCTCTTCAGATGTCACTTGCATATGATACAAATGCGGCAGAGGAATTTCTAGCTGAAATCCCAGAAAAAATGGCTCAGCCTCCCTGGAATTACAGAGGCACCCTGGAAAAAAATCTCAAGGTGTGTATATTTCGCAGAGAGAAAAGGTATTTCCACGAGCGACAATACAGTATGTACATGCACTCGTATACAGGGTGATTCAACAGTATATTTAGAAGTAAGGGATTTTCAACTGGTGTAAAGTGTTACATATAAATTCCATTCTCTATGAAAGAGCGCGTCGCATCTCAAAATAATTAACACTTACAGTTGGAGTAGCCTTTTATTAAATATATTGGGCATTGTATCGGATCATTAAGTGCAAAATTCCCAGAAATACTGCATTAACAACGCGCCCTCAGATTGCGCATCAATCGTTTGATGGACAGATGGACAGATGGACAGATCGTAAACACATGCGTACAATAACAACATCCCCAAAACTACGATTTCAACTCGGAACATTTCATTTTAATTCACAAACAAACACATTATCCTAATTCTAGAAGTTTGGGACCAGAAAATAAAATAATTAAGGAGGTTATTTACCAATTCCCACAGTTGGGTATTTCAATTATTTTAATTATTAAATGACTTGCAGTCGCCCCTCTGCATTCTCATATTGAAACTTGCGAAATACAAGTAGGTGTATCATACATGTATGTATATTTGGAAGCCAAATAAACACACGCCTAATATGTATGGTTTTAATGACTATTTCCATTCATACAATGACAATTAAGGGATCAAAAGTGAAATACAATCAATATCGGGTGTGTTCACTTCTTACGTCCTCTCATGCTGGGGTTGTCTAGACTTCTGAACTGATTATTGAACGGGGAAGGCATGAGGCTGTTGAGCTTGTTTGTAATATGTACATGCATTTCTTTTACAACATTTCATGGCCTGCAAAGTAGAGCTCCAGAAGAATAAGAATAATAATTAAAGACTTGTGCATTTCTTTTGCCTATTAAGAATGTATTGAATCCCCCTATATATAAGACATCTTCCATAACAGCATAGTATTTTATTGACAGGGATCTCCGTTTGCGCTCTTTTTGTATGACGCTCTCTACTTCTACGCTGTGCTCATGGATCGCATGCTGAATAGCTCCATCAACCCTCGCAATGGCACCGCCATGTTTGAAATGGCCAGGGACTCAGAAACCAGGTTTGATGGTATGGTTTGAATTAATCTTATCATACGTGGAAACGTACAATTATATTTAATGGGCTATAGCGCCCTTGATCACTTTTGGAATTGGGGCATTAAGGTGGGAATGACAAGACGTTTGTATACGTTTTAGCCGAATTTTCTTTTCATTCTTTGATTTTTGTATTTGTTTTCTTCTTTAGGCAAATCGGGTAGAGTGCACATGGACACAAATAATGACCGGATTGGCGATTACGTAATTTTCAGTCTACAGACAGACAAACCAGAATATACGCCAATGTTACACATCAGAATGACCGCAGAAGGCACGGACGTGAGTGCTTAATCATAACAACATTTTTCTAATATGACCAGAAACTCAAGAATTAATCTTGTCTCAGAGAATGAAGCCGGTAGCCGATTGGGGTATACTTGGTGTAAAGACCCCTGTGGATACGCCCCCTTGTGGGTTCTATAACGAGTTTTGTCCCGGAGACAATACCAGTGAGTTTGACGTCTTTGTTGGTTCATGTTTTATCTGTATTTTGTAGAGAGAGACGTCATCATTGGTTGCGTAGCAACAATAGGAATGTTGATGGCAGCAATAGGGGCCTGCGTGTTCTATTTCTACAAGTGAGTAAATTATGTCAGATTAGAATAGTTATTTTCATTTTTAGTGAATTAACAGTCAATTAAAGGCCAATCAATTCTCTACTTTTGAAATATTGTTTTGCTGTAATCTTTTCGCTCTATTTTAGACGCAGAAAATTTGAGGAAGATCTGGAGCGGATGTTATGGAAATTAAAGTATGATGACATCGAATTTTTGACCAATAAGAAATCGGGCAGCGTGCGTGCGATGTTTGTGAGTGTTTTTCACTGCGTCAATACACTTCAGGCTCAGTTTTGCGTTTTGTGACGTTTGTCCGTTCATGGGTAGCACTCGTTCTGCCTGCACGACGGAATTCATTTGCTATTTAAGTGCCACTCCACAGATCACTTTTCATAACCATTCTGCCTCTGTTCTGTAGTCATTTAGACATTTGACTCGAGTCTGTAATAATGACCCCTGTGTTTTCCTATGAATTTCAGAAATCAGAGTTACTCCCAGTAAAAAAAGAAAAAAAGAAAAGAAAAAAAAAGAGTGGTATCAGAGAAAATGATTACATAAAATCTATAAACACTTTACTAGCAATTTTGTATTTCTAAGTGTAATCGCCAATAGCTCCTATGAGCTGTGACTATCTAAACTACGACAGTGTATATCCGTATTCGCTTTCTAGTCTCGCTATTTGCCATGGCTGTCTATCAATGCAATCGTTTCACCTGTCCATACCTCCTTCTGGCAGCAATCACAGTCTGCCATTTCGCAGTCTTCTCTCGTCAGTGACTTCTCCATTTCCCACATCGACCATGGCCCCCAACTGCGCATAGGCTACCACAAGGGGGCGCTGGTGGCGGTCAGAGTTCTCAGCAAAACAGGAATCCTCCTTACTCGTATGGACCACGTGGAACTTAAAACGGTACGCAGGCATTATTGAATGTTCAGTCTCATTAATCACAATTTATAAGGGTAATAATAGCGGAAGATCATTTTAAACTTGGTCGCAGGCGGGCAATACAAACTACACTTAGTGTGACTTCATTTTTACAGTTTTGGTTCGTAAAAAAAGAGGTGGTCAAAAATGCTGAACATAATTTTAAAGTAAGGGTCTCATGCTGATATCCCACAATCATGCGTAGCAAAGTATGGATCAGGTTTAATAATCAGCCAAGTATTTGATTTGAATCAGGCCGGAATTATCTACAAATTTCAATAAGTTTTGCCGTTTTCATTTTAAATCATGAAATATCAGTGTGTGTAAATTTTATAATCAACTCTAGATTTCTCGACGCTGTTTAGTCGACAGCCGTACATACGAGAAATTGTATAACATTGAATATTCACTAATTCCAGATGAGAGAAATCAACCATGAAAATTTGAACGGATTCGTTGGCGCCTGCGTGGATCCTCCAAACATCTGCATAGTGACCAAGTACTGCTCCAAGGGAAGCCTACAGGTAGCCTTTCATTCTCTCAACCACATGCACTATGCATGTTATACCACATATTCTAGAAATTTTGCCACCATCAATTTTGTCGAATTGTCGGATGAACTTTTCCATCCATTATTTCAATGACCACAGTCACATTCACAATTGATGCTTTCTATGAAAGATAACTTTCAGCTTCCCGTCTCGAAGCTTTATTTGTGGTCCGCCATTTGATAATAACTTAGGCCTGTTTTATAACCCTAAAATAAAGCAGACCCCCGTTAATCCGCCCTCCTCCGTTCCCAAGGAAACAGGCGGATTAACGAAAAGGGCGGATTACATGACACAATTAACATTACAAACGATTCGTTCCTAAAATTTAAGGGTGGATTGTGAAAAGGGTGGATTACATGACGGCGGATTAACGGGGTTTGACTGTATTTACTAGATTACAAGGGGCAGAACAAAAGTCATCGATTTATCGCCTTCTTCCTTGAAATTGTGTTCCAAGTTTGAGAGGTAATGAGATTAGCCCCAAAATAAGTATATGAAAATACAAATGACCGTATGAAATTTTCACCTTCAATACCAAGGCAAATAAAACCTGTTTGTCCCGAACATGAACTCGGTTTAGTTAAAATCTTATGGTGATTTCTGAGCGATTTAATGCATAAAAAATAGCGAGTCCTCTTCTCTCACTGTCAGCGCTAAATCCGCCCGCAGCAAGAGGTGCTCAGATACGGTTCTGTCTCATTGGCTCTCAAGAAAAACAATTGTGCAAATCTGTACCAAGTTCGCCTTTGTTTATTTCTCGCGACACCTATATGATCTGCAAATATATGATCTGCAGGTCTCATTTAAAGAGTGCTAAACTTCATTACACGTGGTATTCCTAACTCATTGATGCTGGAAAATTAAATAATGCGTGTGACAGCGTACGTTTCACATGACTTTATAAACTGTTTCTATGGTAACCAACGGCACTTTCCATTCGCGCGTTGTATTATTGAGCGAAATCCTGACGACTTGTGCGCAAGAGTATGATGCCATAAAAACTGTGATAATTGCAGAACATGACTATTGTGGTAGGGGGGAGGGTGGGGGTGGTCTTGAAATTACAATCATTAAGCTCAGTCTCTTTAAAACAGTGCAATATTGACCTTTTAAATCGATCTGGGTGACTACCACAACATTTTAATTCCCTTGTCTAATTTGATTAATATCATATAGTAACCCCCAGATGAGTTGATCCTAACTTGTCCATGCATATAATTATTACGAGATGCGCCTTAATCACACTCTCGCCACAAAACCCTTGTTTATAATGATGAACGGAAGAATGAAGGATTATCCTTGACAATACCGGAACAATATCCGAGAGAACGCATTGAATTCAGTTCAAGGTCTTCTCGTTGATCATTCTATAAGCATATTTTTGTTTTCCATCTACATTATTAACTTTTATTTTTATGCCTGTGTGTGTTTGTTCTCAAGTTTGTTGACTCCTATCTAGGGTTCGTTCTAATTTCAATTCATCATTTCATCATGCACTTCGTTATATAACTTTTTTTTATTTTATTTTGTTATTTGTTTTATTTTGTCTGCGCTTATATGCGATCTCGTTGGGGCTAATTTTATGTTCGTTCATCAATCAGTGTTCTGTTTTCATATATCAATAAATGACTTGATTTTGAAGATGAAGACGCAAGAACCTCGAAAGTGTAATTACACCTTTAGCATTTAATAATTGTAAATATAGGCCTTGCAAAGATTACCCTCTAAGTTGCAAGGTTGGGGCACAAACTTGATCATGCGCTTGAAATTCCACCCTCAGCCTACATTAACCCATGTATATTAATTATATATCAGTTTGTTCGTACATATACACAGAGCATTCACGCCAACTTTGAATCTTTTTCGTGCTCATTTCAGGATATTCTTGAAAACGAAGACATCAAATTGGATCAGAATTTCAAGACGTCCTTGATCTCCGACATCATAATGGTCAGCATTCTTCATGTCCTTGTCCTTAAACGTGTCTAATAAACACATCGACAAAGATCAAAGGATTTGGTCTAACCAGAGGGGCGTCCAAATGTAGAGCTCTGAGCCCAGAATGAACAATTGCACCAAACATATAGCTAGGATAGCATTCAAGGGCATTCATTCGTCTTGCCATTCTATAAATATAAAACAACCCCATCGGATATTTCCTTTCTTAAATAAATTGGCAGGTCTTTTCAACCAATGAGAGGTCTGTGGGTGTAGGTAAGATGGGTCGAGGAGTCGGAAGATACTCCTCAAAATCTACTAGAACAATGATTGCAAGAATAACGCAGTTGGAAATTTGCGATACAAGTGATTTTCATTCGTTAGGGAACTCAAGTGCCCACTCTTTGTACAAAATTGTCTCTTGCAAAACTCGCCTCGCAAATGATCGTCAACATGCGTTAGGTTCAATGGCATTCATGTACTTAGAGCCAAGTGATGCAAATTACCAACCGAACCAGGAGATTTGGGTCAAGTTTAGAACGTGCTTGTTTCCACGCACCATGCATGCCCTTTTCTCGAATAAAGAGCTGTTATTTCCAAGAAAATCCCCCCACTATCCAAGAACCGGTGCCAATTAAGTGCATCAAAGCCACGACTGCATAAGTTGGCCGAAATAAACGAATTCGACTGAATTCAACTGAATTCAACTGCCAGGGTCCAATTTGCTGGGGCATTCTATCACTAATTAATAGACAGACGGACGGACGGACGGACGGACAGACAGACAAAACATTTATTGTGGTAAAAAAAGCAAAGAAAAGAGTAAACAGTGAGTAGATAACTTAGGAGACTGGCGTAATGGCTTTTTGGCCGCTTGCAAGTCAGCCACCTGAAAGAAAAAGAAAAATAAAGAAAAAGAAGCTTCTAGTCCAAAAAAGAGGCCTATTTGAATCGATTTTTTCATACTTGAAACCTTTTGACAACTAACACAGTCTGTAGCTCATAGCTCATAAATTCGTGAATTCAGGCCACTCGCCACACATTGTTTTGAATGTAACGAACTACACTCGATTTACAGAGACCAGCTTGAGGTCTCTACGATTTCAGCGATGTGGATATCGCTATAAAACGTAAAAAAGCCATATTCCTCATCTGACAAATTTGCGTGGTTATTGCATTGTGGTTGTTATGAGGAATATTCCCACAAAAACTAGAATATATTCGAAGCGATAATTTCAGCATTATCTACTAATGTACAAGAGAGGTGAAAGAAAAGTTATATTAATCTAGATAGATAGGTACTGCAACAATATAGGTTAATTGTTTTGGGGTAAGTAAAGCGAGACCTAGCTTTAAAAAAGAGCATTCAATTCATTCTATTGAGAATTTGTTAATCACGAGGGTTTTATCTTTTATGTTCCAGGAATGATGTATTACTATTAATGAAGTATATTTGTTTGTTTGAAGATATTTTTGATGACATGAATAATACAATGATTAGCGGAATAATGCAGAATAAAATTTTGTATTTGAATATGACGTCACGCTGAATGATCACCAGGGTATGTTTTACCATAAAATCTTCCTGTTAATATTTCAAAATACTGGCTATGACAGAAAATGAAAACATCTCAATGATTCGAGAATACAAAATTCAAGCCTTTGCCATATTAATAGCAGCCAACATGCGATGTAACGAAAATTTATGATAAGTGATCCTGAAAATGACATGTTCATCTTACATCTGAGATGCGTTAAAAGAGGGAATATAAGCATTTTATATATAAGTATACATTTATGTGTTATATGTATATTTATTATTTTTTGTATTACTCAATACTCGTTCAAAAAGAAACGGGAATATCCTTAAATGCGAGCGATTTATTTCCACTTACAGACCCGACCTCCATTGCAAACCAAAGGAGTAAAATTTAATTATTCGTGGACTATAGGGTTTCTCTGCAGTAGCAAAAAAAGCCAGGAAACCCAGCCTCGTTTACTAACCCACTGACATTTATCTCGAATCTTAAATGATTGTTCTGATAATAGTAATGAAATAGTAGTGAATTATATAATTCGTATCCCGAACAACAAATACGCCTTTTGATCCACACATTATAAGACATTACATATGCTATGGGCTATAATTCCTAGATGCCAACACCTTTCAGGGCATGGAATACCTGCATCGTTCGCCGTTGAAATCCAACGGAAGACTAAAGTCTACCAACTGCGTCGTGGATGGACGTTGGGTGTTGAAGATTACAGACTGGGGTCTGGATAGTTTACGCGAGAGAACTTACGAAACCGACAACGCTCGATACAGTGGTCAGAAACCTTCTTCTTCATTGCTACCTCCGCCTCACCCTTCTCTCCGCTCACAGCATTGATGTGGACTTCTCCAGAGCTTCTAAGAGAGGTGGTTCCCCCGCCGAAAGGAACTCAAAAGGGAGACGTCTACAGCTTCGCAATCATCCTCCAGGAAATCATCTACAGGTATCCTCCATACGGCACCCCAGACAGTCTCCAAATGGTTCCAAAAGGTGTTATGCTAGCTTTAGCTCGTGAATGCATTATACGTAAATCTTTATCAGACCTCATTGGCCGTGTGCGTAACGGAGAGACCCCGCCCTTCCGACCTGTTTTGTCTGGTGTTCCTGGAGTTGAGGTACACACGCCCTTGATCCAAATGATGAAAGAGTGCTGGGCAGAGGACGCGAATGCCAGGCCGGATTTCTACTCAATTAAGATGAAATTCAACGCAATGAACAAAGGAAAGTAAGTACACTTTTGATACTTTTCACTCACACATTGGATACAATGTTCTATGAAGGACTTACAACATCATGGACAACATGTTACGGATGATGGAGAAGTACGCGTCCAATCTTGAAGATATCATCAACGACAGAACACGCCAGTTGGTGGAGGAAAAAAAGAAAACCGATCTCCTGCTCTATAGGATGCTGCCCAGGTACCAATGAACAGTGAACTGAAATATAATCGAACAACTACTTCCAGCACAATAGCAGATCACCTAAAAGCAGGAACGACCATCAAGCCGGAACTCTTTCGTGAAGTGTCGGTTTATTTCTCTGACATCGTGTCATTCACGTCAATGGCGTCAGAGTCTTCTCCCATGGAGGTTGTTGACTTTCTCAACGACCTCTGGACCGTCTTTGATGACACCATTGCTAGATATGACGTCTACAAGGTTGGTGTTCAATTATTGAAATATTTGAGTGTTTTAATTCGTTAATTCTCCTGCATGCAAATACCTCAGAAATCCTTGTTAAATTATAATGGCAGGCTACGTGGATGTGTGTCCTCTTCTAGACTGAAAGTTCGTAGACTTGACAAAACTATATTTTAGGGAAGAAAATGATGCTTTTCATAAATTATGAGAAACGAGAGCTCATTACTTTGAATTGCTGGAAGAAGACTATAATGTCGGAGATGTTCATTCTGAACATATGTAGACGTTTAATGTCAGGACATCATTTGTGTTTCGACGACACGATAACTTCTTACTTCTGCGCACGCGCAATATATGCCTGATCTGCTGCCCTTGCTACCTCTTCTTCGTGGGTGTTCAGATGTTCGATCGCAATCGATTGCGTTTGGTGGCTGTTAACAGTGTGTGTCTCGAGAAACATATACTGGTCAAATATCCCGTGTTTATTAGTTCTGCTACTGAGTATCTAACCGATTTCTAACCCTTCTCTGACAAGGTCGAGACCATTGGTGATGCATACATGGTTGCCAGTGGCATTCCTCTGCCAAACGGACAGGCGCATGCCTCGGAGATTAGCAGCATGGCTTTGGACGTGCTCAGTTCAGTCCTCACCTTCAAAATCCGACACCGTCCAGACAGACAGCTGGAGGTTCGCATTGGAGTGCACTCTGGTCCTGTCGTGGCAGGAGTGGTCGGTCAGACAATGCCGAGATATTGCTTATTTGGCGACACCGTCAACACTGCATCTCGAATGGAGTCCACTGGCGCAGGTACGCCGTTTGGTGACCTATCATTTCAGCTCCTAGTTTCATATCTCGAGCAGCTCAAAGAATCCACATCAGTCAGGATGCATATTATGCCATTAAGGCAACTAACAAGGGGTTCATCATGGCCAAGAGAGGACTCATCGATATCAAGGTGAGATGACAGAAATATGGTGCGTGTGTTTATTCGAGTAACTGTATTCAAATGAAACAGGGTAAAGGTGTCCAGACGACATATTGGTTGGAAGGCAGAGAGGGGTATACGCGCCCGCTGCCTAAGCCCTCAATGGCATCGGATGGCTACAACGATTAAGCAGGTCTCTCTTGGTGCACGTTGAACACAATGCACTCGACAGACAAGGGAACTCTCTGATCGTTGTCCTCAAATTTAGTAATTTAGCTCCTATTGTGTTTTATGTTAATATATCAGAATTATTACATTATGTGTTTTTGATGTTGTCTTGTGAAAATTTTCTGACTAAAGGTAATTTCAAATTTTATTTTGTTATTCATATTAAATTTTTAATTCGTTTCAGTGGAAATAATCAAAAGTGCGCTTGAGACACCAAAACGACATTACTATTCTTTTGTCCCGTAAAAATTGGGTCAGACCCGGACAAAATTACAACAAGTTTTTCATCGGAATTCTACTTCTCAAAGTCAGTCTCGGTTCAAGACTCCTTTCTCTACAAGGAAATTAATTAAAGAGACATAATCTGACACCAAGTAGCGTCTATAAAATGACCCACCAATCAAAAAGACATTTAATCATAGAAAACGCGAGGCATTCAAAGAAAGATACGAACATGAAATTGGACTACAATATTCAAAATAAATAACATCCATATATGAAGAGAGAAAAAAAAAAACCACATTAATTTTTCAAAATTTGCATGTTAGCGCTGGCAAGTAGGGCCGACTCCAAGGAGAAACTTGCGATTGTCTTGCTCAATTAGATCAGTACAGTACGGCAATATAAAATTTAAACTGGGTATATTATTTTGCAAAGAATTTAGGTTTCTTTGTGGATTATGTTCAAATACTTTAGTTTCTTTGTGGAATCGGCCCCAGACCATTCGCAGACAAAAACAGATAAGGATGTTGACTGTGCAATATATTCACGAAATTGGGAAACGGTCGACTTTTGACTAGAAAGAAAGAATCTGAGATTTATATTTTGGGTAATTTGTTATATCAATACATAACTTGAAAATAATTCACAAAATCCTGTCACGAGCTCAATGTCATTTTGCACAAACTGAGCAACAACATACACAGAATTAAGTATAAACAACAAATAACTCATTATGTTCTAACCATCTAACAATAGATAATCAGTTTGAGAGAGAAAAAAAACATGGCAATAAATAAGAAGCTGAATCTATGAGAATAAAAAACTGAGATTATTAAAATGAATGAAGGTAGAGACGGTGTAAAGCTGCACAGGTGAAATTAATCATCTTTCTGTCCGGTTGAGATCAGCGGCTTGCTTCCATTTCACTACTGGAAATGGGTCATCAGTAATTTCAACCAATCACTCAATCATCTGCCTACCATGTTGACAGTGAGACCCATGGTGCGTTGCTGGACATGTGCACTTCCCCAGTCGGCACACACCCCCGTGCATGCACTGTGGTCGACATTGACGATCTCGAGATTGACACTTGGGCCCGGTGAAGCCGATGAGACATCGACACATTCCTGGCTTGTAGCATTCAGAATGAGGAATGCAACCACCTGGACATATTGCTGAGTAGGAAAAAGGACATACATATTCATGAGATTGAAAAATAGAGCAACTAAACTTACGGTTCTGGCACCACACGCCCTTGTAACCCTGTGCGCATGCGCACTGGTTGGGAGCAATACAACGACCCCCATTGGCACACTTGGGTGAGCACTTGTGCGGCTTCCACCAAGTGACAACCTCGGAATCTTCGAAGTTTCTCTTCTGTCGCTTGCAACAGACAACTCCGGAGATGAACCTCGCGTTGAAATCGCAGCCTTTGGAATCAGGACGACGATAGACGTCGACGCGACCTTGCGCTAAACAAGATTTCTGGTGCCGACGCTGCCTCCCGCATGCTTCGCCAATGCCTGCCATAGCGCCTCGGTGGCACCTTCATTTGATACGAGATACATCGAGTCAGGTGTTCCGTTTGATTCACAGCCAATTACCTGGTGCATTGGTTAAGGACGTTAGCAGCGTTGTACGCATAGCAGCCCTTCATCTCAGACGCGTCCTCCCAAGTGAGCATGCGCAGGAGGTCCATGTGGCGAGGGTTGCAGACCTGCCAGCCACGTGCGCACAAACTACGTGATCGCTTCACGTGACCAACCCACGTGCCTTTGCATGCCTGAATCTCCTCATAAGCGAAGAGTCCTTCGGTTGATCCGTCGCTGCACCCTGATTCGTAATCTAATCAAAATGAAAGGACGTAGATAAATTGCAGTTTGACTGAGTGGAGATGGTATATCAACTGACCAGTGACCAATACTTTGGCTATTGCTTCATCGCTGCCAAGGCTGTTTGAAACGAAGCATTTGTAATCAGCGGTGTCATCAGCAGTAGCTTCGGAGATAAGCAGATAACCTAGAGCATTAATTACAATTAATATCATTCATAACAAATGAGGGTTTCCATACCTGAGTCGAATGATGCGATGCGTGAATCATTTGTGGGGAAAGGGCGACCGTCTTTGAACCACGTGACCACCGGGGTCGGACTTCCCATTGCTTGACAGGACAGAACGAACGTCACTCCGGCTTTCACATGCGTCATTCTCTGAGGCTCGACAACAATCTGAGGTGGTACCCCTGGAAATGCATGAATCATAACGCATACTCCATGGTAATCATAACGCACCTGGTAATCTGCAGCACAGAACGCCTGTCGCTAGCCCAGGGCGATATGTGCATGCCTGGTTGAAATGAGTGTCAATGCAGCAACTGACTGCTATCTGTCCTCCTGTTATACACGACTTCTGACCGTAGCTCTGATGTGCACAGCCCCTTCCAACCCCTGCTAAGTCATCCTAAGGAAAGAGCGTTATGATTATAAGTGCGTTATGATATGAATGAACTGACTTGCTCTAGATGGGTCGTACAGGGCTGACATTGACCGCCGTCCTGCGCCGCGTTGAACGCGTAGCAACCAGCCAGCCCAGTCGCGTCGTTCCAGGAAATTCCTTTCAGCAGATGTTCTTCCCTGTAGCTGCACACCTGCCAGCCACGCGCGCAGAGAGATGTGGCGTTCTGCACGTGACCCGTCCAACGGCCGTCGCATGCTGCGATCTTGGGATGTGCTTCGTCCTGGAATCCCTCGGTGCTGCCGTCGACGCAGCCGGAACCGGCTGCAAATACGATGAAAATGATGTTATCATTTATGCGTGCACCTTCATTTGCCAGTTTAAAGATCAACCATAATGCCCGAGATAACGCCAGATTCACGACATATGCACTTTAATTAATCATTCCAGCGCAAAATAATGATTACCTGGTACATTTATATGGTATAAAAGAGACACAAACATCGCATATATTCAGTGGTTCTAATTTTCCAGCCAAATCGGTTTGGTTCATATAATTATTTGCCGCTAGTATAGCTGCAAATGACGTCATAACACCCCAGGAATTCCACGAGGAGACCCGCCACAAATGGTTGCTATCGTAACAACTCAAAACAAACGATTCGGCTTCGTCGCCTCGAGTTGGAAAATTATAATATAATCCTTAATATCTTGAGTCATAACTTATCATAACTTATCACAAGACGTTTGAATCGACTGATTCTCACTCAATTTACAATGTAAACAGATAAAAAACAATATGATTGAGTATTTTTGCCAATTTTTCTGTCAATGTGTGGTCGATTGTTCGAGTCAATAATACCTCATTCTCAGCTGACCGATTATAGTGTTACGGCTACTATGTTTATGCGATATGATTTCCGATCTAATGAAGTGTGTGTTACAAGTATTATAAACGTAATTGAACAAATTCTTTGATTTGTTCAGCATTAAATGGAATTGTGAGTATGTTGATAAAACTTTAGTACCCTATGGTTTAGGGTAGGGTATTATGACGTCATAACACCCCGAAGAGAGTGGGATAGGAGACTCTTGATTATTTTTCTATCTCACTAAATAAACATTGTGAAGCCACAAATGGCCCAAAATGAAAATATATGTCCTGTGCCTGAACCAAGGCCTACAATTTCACTTCTTACTTGTATTGACCTTTAAGAATTAAATTTATATGTATTCATGTATATAGTGAACAGCAAAAGGAACCGATCGGAAACATCGCAATAGCCGACGATAAAAGCATCTGAGACATTAACAAAGTTCCAGATTCTGACATTTTTCTTGAGCATATATCTTTAATGCCCGAAATTTTTATTGTAGCCTCCGAGCTACTTGCTCGTGAACTGCAGTCCATGAGCAGTAGCTGCCCAGCTAGCTGATCGTCCAACAAGTCCAATGCTATGTCCTGGGTAACGCTGCTTGCATTTGTAAACAAGAATACCGATCATGGTGAGCCATGACACGTCCACGGCCGCCGATCTCTTTGGTGCAGTCAAGCTGTAACTCGATGGCTACAATCGAGAATTTGAGCATGTGTTTTGTTGAATCGGTTGGGAATGAAATGTACACGACTCATTTAAACAGATGTGGGTTCTCTTTATGTTCTCATGGCAGGGGATATAACAACATGCAACAGAAACACGTGTCAGTATCATTTATGTCCAATTATCGCTCTGATCAATTCTCTGCATTTTTGCAAGCGCATGAAATGGATAGATGTCGGAATCTCCATTGGCTGCTCAGTCTTCCCTGAGGCTGTGTGTCAGAACTTGGCAATTTCCAGGCTTGGTAACAACCACCAAGACTATGGCAGTGGGCCCTCTCCTTCTGTTCTGCTCCTCAATAAAATCAACAGCGTTATTCTCACTGGCAATCGAGCAGAATGAACTTCTATCGGAGAAAACAACTCCGTTCTCTCTTTCTCTCTCTCTTTCTTGTGCTGCTTGACGGGCACATCGGAGGCGTCTGGCGGAGTGGAGGGGTAGGGATATTGAAGCCGCCAATGAAACTCATACTTATAATGAATACAACCATTTTATGGTTTAAATCGATATCGAATAAATCGATGTATGTATATAACTCACCGATATATATATCACCGAAATCAGCCAACTATATATTGCTTGATATATATTTACAATATTTGCAAATTTACTAGAATCTAGCGAAAATTCTGATTCTTTCAGAAGAAATTATATAACATCTTACTATTATTTTTTTGACACCGAAGACCAATTAAACATTTTGTCTAGCTCTAAGATTGAAGCATTTGTAGTATCCAGAATCAGGAATCATTGTTTTACGACACATCTTCCCCCTTTTCATTGTTCAATTCTGACCGTGATCCCAAATGGCTTTCCAGACACTCCTTCATAATTATATGGTCTTGTAATATTCATATAATTCGAATTCATTTGAATGTACAACAATGCATGGCTCTATTATTGTTCTCAAACGTACCGTCTTACGTAACATGGCATAATCGCAATCTTGATTTTTTTTTATGCACGCAGAAAATTATCTCGATTGTTATACAAGTTGGAGCATGAAAATTAGCAGTGCAATAGTATAATTAATTCTAACATAATAATGCACATTACAATACTATGTATGATGCAAATTCGAATTTCAAATGAGACTGCTTCAAGTCCAATGTCAAGTTCGTGGAAGCAATTAAAATATTTAATTAAATTAAATTGGTGATTATTCCGTATTGTATAATCAAGGTCACAAATGCATTTCAAATTACATACTTCGATTGCTACTAGTCCGATGAGAGCAGTGAAATATTTTGAAATACGTGATATGCATAGCAACACAGTTAACACGGTGGAAGCGTTTGCGCTCAGATGCAGTGTTCTTGCGTAATCTTACATGCATGACAAAAACAAAAACAAAACCGAAGCAAACAAAATACTTGTTGTTACAGATGGAAACCTTTTTCGAGGTACCCTCGTAAAACTGCTAATCTCATCCTCGAAATGTATTCCTAGTCTTGATTGTTACATAAGGTTCGTTCGAATTACAAATAGTAATAAATCGACGCATTATATGCTGCGTATGTGGCATGCAATTTAGAGTACATGCTATGGTATAAGGAAGTAATTATCATCTCAAAATGAATTGGCCGTGGGCCCCCATGGAATGCCTGCGGCGGCATATATCTTTGTTGGTGGCATCCTGAGTCCTGATTGCTTGATGGATCACAGGTGAGAGATAGCACTGATTGTTTCTCGATCAGGAAAAAACTTTTGCGAGGAAGCCAGCGATAAGCTGATCGGGGATAAGCTAGGAGATAGCAGGGGGTGTTGACGAGAAGTTAAGCATTATGAATTGCTTCTCTATGTAAATGAAGTTGAAAAAAAAAAAAAACGGGGGAGTTATAGAGGAGCAGCTGATTTGGTGAATGTTGAACAAGAGGGGAAGTCTGTGAAATGCGCTCACTTAGTTGAGAAGCGAGCGGCTGTTATAGGAATGTTAATTGATTAGTGCCCAGGTGCGAAGCAAGCCATTTTCAGGTAATTCAAGAGATGTTTCAATTAACAAAGAAACGTAAACATGGTATAATTAGTTGGAACTTCTGAGCTCTGACCTCGAAACTGTCCATCTCAACAGTCAACACTGACATCCTTCTTCACCCCCCCCCCCCCTCTTGGTCTAATCTTGAGTTCTCTCTTCCATGCAATTTAGCACGCATATGGGGCACACTCTGACACGTGCGCAGGTAAACTGATCACCAACATCTCTCGAATCTGAGAAAGCGTGAACATGATGATGCGAACCCCACCTGCTTCTGAAGCATGTGGGATCTCATCTGTGTTTGTTGCTACAGGATCTCTGAGCCTAAAACAAAACCCATGAAAGTGGATCTCCTTGGGTGAGATGTATTGACTGTAGGGTCAATGCAATTGCATGGAACAGAATCTGAGAGTGTTATTATATGATTGCTCCTGGAAGAAACTACTGGTTGGCTTTAGAGCATGCCCGCCTATACATACATACATTTAATTACATACCTTACATACTTCAATGATATCACGTATACTTGCAATAATACTTTAATAATAAAGTGCAGCATGTTCAAAAGGACGGAATGATAATTAA
The DNA here is from genome assembly GCA_000328365.1 of Capitella teleta. Taxonomy (NCBI): domain Eukaryota; kingdom Metazoa; phylum Annelida; class Polychaeta; family Capitellidae; genus Capitella; species Capitella teleta. The sequence continues at coordinate 46,030 of KB291798.1, forward strand.
AAGGTGCGTCTGTCCGTCCCGAAGTGTTTGTCCCATCGGTACTCTGGTTTTAATATTAAATTATTAATTTTAAATTAATTAGACAGTTTTAATTCGCGTACGTAAACATAACTGAAGGTTACGTAATGTTCACCCAATAATTTAATTTTCATCCAGAAATAGTTGGGGTCTGTTCTGAATATTTTTTGGTGCGCCTAATTATGTTTGCAATGTTCAATCGGTTAAACAGAATTCACATCAATCAAACAGAACCCAGCAGAACAAAGATACAACTGCAATTGCCTTGATGAACAGGAGCCGAGAGGAGTAGAGTTGAGATCAGTCTAAACAATGTTGCGCCATTGCCAATTACCAGTACGCGTACTTGGTGCGGGAGCGGGTAGGGTGGGGGAGGGAGATGGGTGGAGAGGGGGCTGGGTGTTCAATCTCCCATCAGACTGACGAGTAAATGTTCAGGTTTTTGTATCAGAATAAATATTGATAAGTGTTTCCGGTAATGGTTCGTGTCCGAATAAAAATCACATTTTCATGTTTGAGATTATCAATAATTAAATTTAACAGAGCAATTAATCAGCACAGAAAGCTACAGAACAGGGGGTGTGCACTTATCGCATTGGGAGTATCGAATAACTGAACACTAGCTATTATACATGTACATGTGTAGCGCATAGAGTAATACGAGTAAAGGATTATAGAGTGCATGCTCCCTATATCGTGGGAAAATGATTTACAATTTCTCACAAGTAGGCCTATTACATGTGAGTGTTGTATAATTATCCAGAGCACATCTCAGCTATCGCTGAATTATTTTGCCCAAGCACTGGTATATAAGTCTATTAACCATGAGCTCTATTCCGTTACATATTGACCATTAAAACAATAAAAGTGCGAAGCTCTTGGCGTACAATACTTCAGCAATTGACAAGTACTTACTGACATCAGTTCCTATGGCGATCCTTAAGGTCAAGGTCAACAGCAAGATGACGTGACCTGCGGTATCCATGGCAACGTGATATCAATCACATATCTGAGGGAGAAGAAATACAAATACATTCAATACATTAAATCCACAATCTCATTGAATTACTGCCTACTGCTTTCACAGGCAAAGGAGAAGATCAACCATTCGACAATTATCCATTGCCATGGTAACGAGTTATCACCATAGTGACCGGCCGTATTGGGATCATAAGAGGGATTGAACAACGACAGGAGAGACCCTCGGAAGATCCTCCCCTGGACCCGCGCGAAACTGACCCATAGACGGAGCCCCTCTCTCAAGTAATCTCCACAAACAGGCTTTTGGAAGTTATCAATGAGACTCCAGTGATAGCACGAAACAGGTTTGCTGGCCTCAATCACAAATCATGGGCATTTGATTGAGCCTCTGAGAGGCATGTGATTGGCGAGACGTGGTTACATAATCAGTATCTCAGCATGACCCATTAATACCTCACTCATTAGTAGTTAATTGCTTACATCACATCACACATCCAAATCGTGGGAAAATGATTTAAAATCCTGAAAAGTAATACAAGTGTTGCATGTATAATATAACCACCCAGAAAACATCTCATATTTCGTTGAATTTTTTGGTCCAAGCACTCGCGTATGCCACGAGCTCTATTCCGCTATAGGGCCTACATATAGACCATTAAAACAATGGAAGTGCGTGCACGTGGTTCAGTAGAGCAGTTGAGTACACGAGGAAAGACAATTGTTGTTCTTACCGGAGGATCAGAAGAGTACGATGACAGAATGCTCTCTTGGATCTTGATGCAGATTCCTGGTGACGTTTATCACCCTCTGTGAATCTATCAACATCCTGCACCGGATGGGTGCGTGTAGATCCAGGGCCTGCAGCGACCACTCCTTCTGAACTCATGCATCCCACAAAGAGCTATCTTTTGGCCTCAGACTGCCTGACCATAGTCCCTCAGATGATAATGATATTGGGATCAAAAGCAGCTAACCTTTGACCCTGAGGTCACGCCCCCAAAATGACTAATACCCCACAGTTCTATTGAAGAAGGAGGGGGTGGCTATAAGGGTGAGTGAATCTTTATGGCGGCCGAAAAGCCTTTTTCAGTGGCGTTTTGCTTCTTCGCTACTGACGAAGCAGCGACTTTATAGGGGCTATATGTTTAAAGAGCAATTCTTCCGCACGAGTGTGTAAATCTGAACTGTGTGAATACTAGTATGGCGTTACAAAGTACCCAAATAAAGAAAATGCCGAACTAATTCAGCTGTCGATTTTCACGCTATTTCAGAGACTTGTTTTATCTAAAATGGGAATCTTTTAGGGAAAAAAATCTAAGCGATCGATCAGAATGACCATGGAGGCAAATTGAGACGAGTTTTTGTCTGTACTCTCGGCAATTTCCGAGCAATGACCGGACAAATATCTCCAAAATCCGTCGAAATTGACAATTGAAGAGATGTTGTTTCGAGATTGTGTCTAATCTTCTGACAACGGCATAAAAAAATTGGTTCCTAAACCAATAAACCAATAAACCAAACGATATTTGGTTTAACCATAGCGGAAGAATAAGGATTTTTCTTAATGGTTTAACTACATGTACCACTCATTTCGGTCTGCAAGGTCTGAATTAACAATAAAGCACAGTCAAATTTAAGCGATGGTTATCATCCTAAAGTGATTCCACTTGGTGCAAATGGTTGCTATGTAAACACACTGGCAAAGATCTGTTTCCTGAGGATGTTTAGATTTTTAGACTGATTACCAGGAACCGAACGTCTTGTTCCAAGATATTCACCATAATCTCAATAATAGGAAGGGTCGAACTAATACACGATGAGAAATGGGGAAGTTCTGAAGTGTAATAAGCACAGGAGTTAGAAGAGGGAAAGGTGTTTTTCATCAACAATTCTCAGGTGTTAGTTACTGCGACAGGATAACCTACCACGGATCCACGTTAGGCCAATTAAACGTGGAATTAGGAGCGATGAGCTGTGTCAGAAGACGCTGGCAAGAATAACGCGCTTAGGGGTTGCCAAGCTGTGAACTTATGATTATAAACATTAGTGTTAATCCAGAGCACCTGTTTGATCCATGCTCATCATATCAGCGGTCGAAGCTGAAGCTGTTCCATGTTTATGAATTCTCTCGGCACTGTTGTGCTTCTCACGAGGCTTTTTCTCTTCTGTTGAGCGCTCTGCATGTGATACTGTGGTTTACGAAATGCCGCACAAGCCCCCTCCCGATAAGCAATTACCCCACACCACTGCTGGCGACCGTACCCGGGTTAGGGGTCCCATCTTTAAAGGGCGCATCAGGAAATTTGTACAAATGCTCACACAGTATATTAATTGGAAGTGTAAAACTTGATTTTAGTGGGTGGTTATTGGTGTGTGATTACCAGTTAAGGGGTTTATACCAGTCTAGGTCGAGTGGGGTGCGGTGGCCAAACGTGCTGCGCAGATCACCCACAAGTTTATTTTTTCTTCCTTAACTAATATTACTTACAATTGGGTGATTCAACTCACGGATTTTACTCGAAATAATAAAAGAAAAAACACCTTTGACCTTTGTGAGGACATATCTCTTATTTCGACAATATACAGTCGCTTTAAAAAGGGTGCTCATATAAATAATTGAGACAATAAATGGATTAAACAAATACCTGATGAATTAAAAATCGACCAATTACATGTATGAAACAACTACACCTGCAATCATTGCTCTTAATTGATATATTTAGCATCATTTACAAACATGTATTGCACTCAAGAAATGAATAATTACTCCAGAAAAATGAATGAAAAGCATTTTTTTTAAATTAATAACCCTATGATTTAACACACATGGAAATGCATCCGAACCCATGCACATCTCAACTATAACACACTATTGTAATATACATCAACTCTGCTATCTACTCCTCGTTCGATTTCTTAAATCATAAATCCAAAAGCTAAAGGTGCGACTGTGTTGAGTAGAGAGGTTTTAATTGAAATTCCTTTTCACCTATAACTAGTCATTAATGTAAGAAACGCTTTATGCATGAAATTTATCACTTTCTGTTGAGTTGGGATATTTTTTTCTGCTCTTTTCAAGCAAAGGAGCACAGTGTCTCCTTTCAGATGGGCTGCTTTCAAATGTTCAAAGGGTAGGAAGAAAGGGGGCTGGGGTGGAGAACTCTTAAAAGGTGATATACATCGCACGGTACTGAGCTCACGCGGGTAATTAGCGGGCTTGATGGGGATTTAATTTCTCAACCCCTGCTAAGGTTGATACTTAGATACAGAATGTTGAGCTGTGAGATGAAAGGCGTTGAGGTCGGGCATCTTTAGTCTGAAAGGCGTTCCGTATTTCCGCTGCACAAATCCACCCGACAAAAGGAGAGGCCGAAGACACGAGACGAACAGGGAGAAGAGCGCAGAGAGGAGAGGGAATAACCCGATACAAACCGTCAGCGTTTATCACAAGCTGGTGTAGAAGTTACATAATTCCAAAACACCGCAACAAATGAAATTCCATCACACAGGTAGCAACTTACGAAGAAACGAGAGCCAAGCAGCCTGATCCAAAGTGTTTGCAGCAGCGGCAAAGATCCAGGAACAACTCCTTAATGAAAGCAAGGAAGTAAGGAAGGGGGGATTTTGGCAGCAGACCTCGCTCTCCCGCTCCATGCAGGACGAGCGAATTGGTGCAGCACGGACGCCATTAGCTACGCAATGGGCAGGGGCAGTAGAGGTCACACCAGAGGTCACTTGGTTTGAATTGAGACTGATTGATTGATTGATTGATTGATTGATTGATTGATTGATTGATTGATTGATTGATTGATTGATTGATTGATTGATTGATTGATTGATTGATTGATTGATTGATTGATTGATTGGATTTATTGATTGATTTCTACGTTTCTTGGTTGATATGTCCATTTCCTTATTTCTTGGTTTCTCCATTTTTCGGCTCTGATAATTCATTTCCATGACAACCAATATAACCTAATGGCCTCTCTTATCGTTCTTTCCGGCAAGCTGGATTTCAATGTATACGCTCGATTAATTTCTCGTTTCTAGCATGATCGATTCAAAAGCCATTTATGGGGATGCTGACAAGTTCCTACCGCCCTGATGTCACTAACTCGCTTCTGGATCCTCGTGATCAGCGGCTGATTCAGATTGCCTCGTCTGACGCTTGAGTCCTTCGGCAAAGTGAACATTGTGAGACGAATGCCTCGGATGCCTCGTCCGACTGCATGATGCTAGTTCGTAATATATCAATCAACACAAAATGCACACCGAGGGTCCATCAAAGAAAACCACTTCGGACGACGCGTATAGGCACTCACCCTACGGAGAACCAGCCAGCACGCCGTGGGGTATAATCACCGAATATAATAATAATTGCTTCAGAATTAGATGCTAATGCACAGTAAACATCTTCTCTGCGTGAGACTGGACTCTGAACTGGCGTTATCTGCAATGCAGAGGACCTCTCGGCTTGAAAATGTCTGATGAGAAATCTGTATTTGGAATCATAAAAGTGAAGAGGAATCGTGTATTCACAGTGGACTCGCTTCTCTGATGATTCATACCGAAGAGAGTCCAGTCCGCTCTCTCTCTCTCTCTTGACCATTGGTCAGTTGTTGCTGCCTCCCATCATGCAGTGCGGAGCCCTCCCCCCTTCCGCCCCCCGAAGAGCCCTCTCGAGACCCGCTCCGTGTCAATGATTCCCTTGTCCGGCGTTCGCATCCATGGCTCCAGATGAGATCCGGGTGGACGCTTTTGGTCATTATTTGGGGATCTTGTGTCATCTTTTGGAGGGGGTGGTAGGCATCCAACTTCCCCTATCGATCGCGTCTTATCACGGGGGATAAAGGCTACGATGAAAGGAATTAGTTCTTCGTGAATTCGCATTAAAAGGGAAGGGGTCCTGTGGTTCATGCAGCGGCTATGTTATGTTGTAATGAGCACTGCAATTCCTGCTTCAACAATTGATTAATACTTGCTTATGGATTGATTGTGCTAATATTATGTGTGTCAATTAAAGATTGCTAGTCGACGGGATGACGCGGTGGCAGAGAGAGGGTAAAGAAGATTGTTGTGCATGGATAATACTACTTGAAGAAGCCTCAGTAATTATATTATTCAGTAAAAGAACGAGAATATTAAGTTTCACTAGGAGGCAGGGAGGTTGCTGCTGGATGCAAGCACCAGTTTATGTCATATATAACCTGATAACCAAATTCATAGGCGCTTAATTCCATAAGATAAGAATATCAGGATAAAGAAAAGAGATAAGTGTTTAACGGTCACCCACAGGTCACTGCGTTCGTGAGTAGTAATGTTGGTAATCAATCTTGATTTGACAGATTCCTCATTCAGCCAGAAACGGCGGAATTTTGAGCGTTATGGTTGTCGAGATATTTGTGAGAACTGGCTGTTGTCATAACGCACATAAGTGAACTCTCAACTGGTCGTATGCAGCATATACCGTGAATTCATTTTCACTCGCCTCGCCTTGTGCAGTTGTGCGCCATCTTGGGAATTCCGAGTGGCGTCATGTGAAATCGAGTGAAATAGATGTACCAAGATAGGGGTGATTATTCATCGGTGTGTACCGGAGCTTTTATTCAGTAGCGCCGGGGACCAGTAAAATGTGAACTCCGATGATTTCAACCAATGCATGCACATCTAATCATGCATTATTTGTATTAAATTTATTTATTATTATAGTGATGGGCGAATAGTGAATTTGTCCGAATATCCGAAGTCGAAGCTTCGGGCAGTATATATTCGTAGGAGCCGAATACGGAGCCGAATATTTACCCATTCCATTGCAGTAATATCTTCGATCGTTATATAGGTTAGTAGGATCAACCAATTAACGCCCCTTCGGGCAGTTGACCAATCAAGAGCAGCTTGACATGTGATTGGTCAGGTTTTGTCACGTGCTACGATGCCCTGCCTTCTTTTAAGCCAATAAGTTTAATGAAATTTACAAAAGTGAGCCATGCGATACTCCCCTGATAAAGCCCTGAGCCCCTCAGTAAACTAAATCGTGAATTAGGAAGTTGTGCAATTATATGTTTGCTTGATCAATAATTCTAATTCGATCTCTGAATCTTATCACCTCCAATGATTGCTAACTCCACTGTTTACATTTACTTCACAAATTTACTCGTGAAAGTTTGATTTTCTTTTTAGAAGTTTGGAGTTGATTTACAATATGCTTTATTGATTATCATCCACTGCTATGCATTCAAGCGTTTAATTACTGTGAGTAATGCAGACTCTCGAATGCGGTTGAGAAACTTACATAGTTTAATCAACCCGGTTCAAAAATATTTTGATATTCGGATTCGTTGCACTCTTTTTGTTCGAAGCCGAAGCTTCGGAAACTGACCGTAGAAGTCCGAAGCCGAAGCGGAAGCTTCGCCCAAACTGTAATGACCATATATTTTTTTGTAATGTAGACTATTAATTTGCTTGGGAGACCTTCTGCTAGATTTTGTTTTCTTTTTTTTAAATTCTAAATGATTATTTTAGAGGGACAAAATATTGACCGTGCCCATATATTTTTGCACAAATCTGGATAATTATGTCACTCTATTTTGACGATTTGATAATATTTGCATTCCTCGCATGATACTACAATAATTGAAGGAATAAATGATGCCCCTTTTAAAATAATTTCACCGAGATGTTATAAGCACATCAATTTTTCAATTTTCATTTTCATTCGTCTATGAGGAAAATATCGGAGATATTCATTGATTCTTAATAGTTTAAAATCAATTTTGAATGAGCGCATAAATCAGGAGTTTGACAGCATTTATACGAAATGCTTCACTCAAATTGGCGTTAGAGCTAATCACGTGATTTTCGTGGAATTTCAGTGCTTGCAATTTTCATCTGAAAAGTTGACCAATATTCAAATCAAATTTCAACTTTCTGTGATAACACGTTCTATGTTAGGCCGAGACTTACCGAACAACCCTCGTAATTTTTTTCTCTTTTTATCCTTTTTTTTTATCATTCATTCATTCATTATTTATTTCACACAAAATACAATACATGTATATATTGATATATGATATAATTATTTGTGTAGTAAAAAAAAAAAAATCATAATAATAAAAAAAAAAAAAAAAAAAAAAAAACTAAATCTAACAAAAAGTTAAAAAGCGAACCTAAGGGATACATATATCTTCCAAATTAAAATTTCTTTCAATTTAAATTCTAATTTTAATTTCTTTCAATTCACTTTCAAATTCAACCCCTTTTCCTTCTGAACACTTTTTTTTTTTTTTTTTTTTTTTTTTTTTTTTTTCGGCCTTGTCCCCCTTCTATTGCAGGGGCCACGAAAACATTTTGTTTCGGTCACCACCAACTTGTGAAGGTCATCATCACTCCCTATGGAGGATTCAAGGCTCTGATGACGGGCACGGCCTTCAGCATAATCATTATTATCTATATGCATATATTATTAATATAAGATGGATTAATCATTAATGCACGTTGAAATTACTCGCAATTGTTTTGTTGTTACAGAATGATTTAGGCATCAGTATACAGATGGCCCCTCGGCATATTGTTTAGCGCGTGCATGCAACTATATCACAAGCGCGTAGAATCTAGCTAGCACGTGCGGGAATCCTTTTATATATAAGTAGAGAATCGAGCAATTAAACTTTAGTTTTGGGAGAGAGCCGAGCTCCGGACGTCAAGCTCCGTGAGGCTTGGCAGCAGGCCTCTGCATGTGCAGGACTCCAGGCGAGAGACTTTTGTGACATAATTTTGTGAAGTAATTAAGTGTAAAGAAGTAATTTTCCAATGTAGTTGTTTCCTCTTAAATTTATAGTAATATTTGATCCCACCCTGCAATCCTGAATAAAACTTTTAAAGTATAAATTTACATTATCTTGAGTATCCCAGCTTATACAAGTTTTCATTGTAAACCTAGGGTACCCAAAACCCCAAATCAAGAAACTTATAATTATATTGAAAAGTAGACGATAAACGTTAAACTTATCAAATTGTCATTGTTCGTTAAATTACACGCACATTTTGAATATAACTTTATTATTATTATTATTATTATTATTATTATTATTATTATTATTATTATTATTATTATTATTATTATTATTATTATTATTATTATTATTATTATTATTATATCCGATGATGTTTTCCGAGGTCTTTCATATACCCCATCTGGTACAGGGGCCCTCACCCATTGTCAAACGAGCAGGCTAGGCCACACCACCAGCGGCGGCCGACTGGGCGTTACACAATGGGGCCCCACTTCCGAGTGCGTTATGATCGCGCATATCGATTATCGAAGCCGCCTCATCGTTAAGCAACATGAAGCAACATGAACAACGTGTTTATATCAAAGCAGTCGTGAGCATGTACGCGACGCAGGTCAAGTAACCTCTCTTCAACTGTTCAACGTTCATCATTACGAAGATCAAATCTAAACGGATGCGCGATCGGTCTGCGTTTGACTGCATGTGAGGACAACACTTAGGTCAAAGGTCACGCTGACATGCCAAGTGCGGCATAAAAGGACTGATCGCAGCGGATCGCTCAGTACTAGCAGAAATGGGGAAGAAACCGGGCATCAAGGATTCCACTCCAACAGTAGCGTCCATGACGCTTAGCACCATTTTCCACCCGGTTGTGTTCGCCAGCAGCGGAGCCGCCATTGGAGTGAAATACGGCAAAGAGCCGCTCGCCCGCCTCTTTCCCGATCAACTGACCGACTGGCGGGCCGTCGGCGCCGCGGCAGTCCTCGGGGCCACTGCCGGCCTCTGGACCCTCTTGGGAGCCCGCGATGCCCGGAGAAGGCTGATCCGGAGGCTTCTCACGTACAAGGGATACCTGTTCCATCCGACAAGTACCAAAACAAAGGTACTGTAATCATAATAATAATGCAATGCGCTTTTAGTTGTATGCGATACTACGTACGGGGAATGAATGCAGAGGCCTGCTTAAGCCTGTTGATATTGCCTGGTATAATTATAATAGTACGTAGCTACTAGCTTTTGCATGTATATTGTATACATACTATTTCTGATAATAGCACAATCAACATTCTTAGTGATCATATTTATAAGCGTCTATTCAAAACTTTTAAAACCTTGGAGGAACTGCATGTGCCACATGCAGTTCCTCCAAGGTTTGATGTGGGCGTTCTATATATCGTGAACCCTGAATTTAATTCAGTGCACACGTGCTGCCTCCGAGCAAGAATTCCATTTGGGCCTGTGGCAACAAACTCAGATTCGTGATGATCACCTCCTCTTGACCTTTGAACCTGACAATATTACAAAAAATTTATAGTGCTTATGATAATTGCGATTGTCAATAGATGTAGGCCTATACAAATGAAATCAATCATTAGGCCTATATACAGGGTGATTCATATAAAATGTATATAATTATTATCCTATATATAGGTGTATTCACAGTACTAGTCTGCATAGGCCTATAGGCCAAGTTCATGTATCGGTTAATCGGTATACATGTCTAGGGAATTTTCAATGTTGCAATAAGGGCTTATATTCTATGAAAGTGTGAATTATTTCACCAAGTAATTATCATTTATAATGAAAGGCAAGGAGGTTAAATAACATCTAAACTCCTTGGTGAGAGGATCCATTTATAAACTAGTATCTGCTTTTGAGTTGATCGAATGCTAAATTTCTTACTTTAATAATTTTCATTCATTCCGTACTTCAGGAATATTCCTGATAAAATGACCAAATGGATCCTCTTACAATAAAATTAAATGATAACCTTTTAAGTCCATTTTGCAATATAAAGTTTGGTTTCATAGAAAAAGGCTTTTGCTGTAACATAGAAAATCCCCCATATGCCGTAAATAGACATATGAATCACCCTATACATTTTGAATGATGATTAATTGACTTAATTCAATGAGATAGTAATGTAAAATTGATGATTTCTCACAGGCATGGGGCATGCTTCTCGCCCTTCTAGTTGGACCTGGACCCCACTCCCTCTACGAATTCCAGTCGCTGATGCCGAAACAACCACTTCCTGAATTGAGAGCATCCATGAAAAAGTACCGTGATCTTATTGCTAGTATGTGTGGAGATGTATCATTTTTAATTAACAGATACCTGGAAATTGTTGAGCCTTTGCTAACTGAAGAGGAATATCATGAAACATGTCAAGTTGTAGAAAAGTTCTGCCAAAATGAAGGACCAGTACTGCAAGAGTTCCTCAGGAAAAAGTCTGTTGATTTTTCAGATCTTAATGTCAAATACTGGTAATTTAAAAAAAAAATCTTCTTCCTTTAGGAGTAAAAAAATGCGAAGTTGGTTGGCTGACTGGTGGCTAACGACACAATATCTTGCTCAGCGAGACCCCATTGCAAGTATGCCATACTTTATTCTCTTTCTGATATTCCTCATTATTAACGTATGAATTTGTTATTGTTCTAGCTAATACCCTCTTTACCGCCTTACCTTTCATTTACTTATGAAATCCTATTCCTCAGTCAATGTGAATTTCTACATGACAAGTTCCATTGTTCCCGAAGTCTCCAGTAATTGCCTGGCCAGATCCACAATCTGCCTAGAAGCGGTCACTAAGTGAGCACGCAATGACTCCGTTCGAGGTTTATAATGACCTTGATTTCACCTTCAGGTACTATGAGAGGATCCAGAACAAAACTTTGCCTCCAGATATGATCATGGGAATGATCCCTGTCTGCATGGATGGGGTCAAGTGAGTGCCTCTATTTTTCCACTTCTGTTGCAAATTAACTTTTCCTTTTTTTTTCTTTTTTTTTTTTCTTCCCCAGTTATATGTTTGGATCTTGTCGTCTTCCAGGGGAGCATGTTGATCAGCTGGTTACTTACAATGACAGCAAGCACTGTGTTATTGTCAGGTGCGTTATGATTTGATAAGACCATTATGATTATTTGGTTATGATTTTTAGAAGTTCATTATGTTCACACTGAATTACTAGCATAACCAGAAGGATAATGAATGTCTTTTTCACAGCAAAGGTGTCTATTATCGCATGGAGATGTACGCTAAGGACCACAAAGGACAATTGACCAGATTGAACAAACCAGAAATCATGACGCAACTCAAGTACATCACCGAGCAAACCAAAGGTCTGAAGTCAAAATTAATTGTTTCAACAGTGGTGCACATTCATAATTGCCTACCTGAAAAAAAGTGATATCAAGACGTCAGATTTGTTATATGCTCAATTGTAAGATTTGATCGATTTCAGATGTTGAGAATATTAATAAAGTTGCAGCATTGACAACACAAAACAGATCACTGTGGGCCAAGGTTGGCATTTATATACCGATTATTTGATACAAATATTTTGATTTTATAAATTTATTAGCAAAGAGCGAAGATGCTTGAACATCCGACCAATGCAGCCACTCTCAGAGCGATTGAAGAATCAATTTACATCACTGTTCTTGGTGGAACTGCACCCAAGGTAAGATTCACGGTAAATTTGACTAAATACTGTTATTGATTTATTCATTCAATTAGAACTATTCGGAGCAGTCTAAGTTAGCTCTTGCGGGAAATGGCTACAGTCGTTGGTTTGACAAAGGAATGACTTTGGAGAATTTCAAGGACTCTTGTAAAGGCGCCTGTAACATGGAGCACTCTGGCGCTGATGCTACAGTACGTCTCTGTCTTAAATTTGTGCAATAGGAATGTTACATAATTTCTGCAGCATTTCAATGTTATGTGGGAGCACTGTTTGCAATCTGAGGTATTCGGCCCAGATGGAAACTATATTCGCGATGAGAAGGAGACGGAACGTGAACTGGCCCCTCCCCAGAAGTTAGAGTGGGTTTTCACAGATGAAATACAAGCAGCCATTGATGTGGCCTATGCAGAGTACTGCAAGAGGGTCAGCTAGCAACTCTTGTGCTTGAGATTCATCTTTGCATTCATTGTTCTGCAGCTGGATGACCTGGACATGGTCGTTACTCCATCTGACTTCGGTCGTTCATGGATGAAATCAAACAAAGTCTCTCCAGACGGTTTCCTTCAGGTGAAAAGACAAAATCTTTAAACGATGATTAAAACTTGATGAAATTTTATCCCAGATGGCAATCCAGTTGGCGTACTACCGGATGCACCATCTGTTCTCCAAGACCTATGAACCCGCCACCCACCGCCTCTTTGACCAGGGACGCACGGATAACATCAACCCAGTTTCAAAAGCGTCCATTGACTTTGTGCATAAAATGGACGATCAGAACGCCTCACGTGATGACAAGATATCTGCTCTCAAAGATGCCATCAGGTTCGTACTTTTTAGATGTGCAAGAATTAACGCCGATAATCCGTTCTGACTCATGCCAGTTATCAGAGTCGGTGTCGCTTGGAGTGTACTGCAGGCAACGGTTGTGAGCGGCACCTTCTGGGACTGCGATGCGCGGCCAAAGCACTCGGCATGGATCTTCCTGAGATATTCACAGACAAAGTGAGTGAGGCCTGACCTCTGATGCACCCACTGACCTTCGGTCACACAGGGCTACTTGCTTCCACAACGACTGTCCACCAGCCAAGTGCCCACTACTCTGGGTCATCTGGATCTCTCGCTGATTCCGGAGTCGATCGTTGGTGGATTCGGTCCTCCGTCACATGATGGATACGGCCTGCTCTATTGCTGCATTGGGGAACACATGTGTGAGTACATCTTATGTTTGACGTTCTGCCATGACTTCTATTTTGATATTTGTGGGTTTTTTTTTCTTTCGCTTATCAGTTAACTTCAGCATCACCAGTTGGCACAGTTGTGAAGAAACCGATTCACGCAAATTGGGCAATGAAATCAAAAGAGCCATGCAAGACATGAGGGACGTGCTGGAAAGCAAACCCTAGAGACATCCTTCCATGCTATGTCCATTTTCTTAGGATTAATTTTCAATTGATTACCGGTATCTGTTTAAGTCTATTTTTTTAAGGAAGCTTTTTTCTCCCGATATTCCTTAGTCTATGTAAGTAATTTTGTAATAATAGTTATAAGGGGTTTAAGTTGATTTTAGGATTTTAGCGTACAATGTATTATGTTATTTGTACATGATTATAAATGACCCAAAGCTCAGATGTGTAATTTGAGGGATTTGCTGACAATCTGATTCATTCATTTTGTCGCTGAAATAAGGTCAAAATTCAGGAGTATGACGGTGATGTTATTCAGTCAAACATTCCTGATCCTGAACAACCTACAATCAAATATCTTATTTACATGATTTTAATGGGATTTTATCATCCTTGTATTTTTCTTACCATCTTTTCACTGTGAATTAATTATAATAAAATTACTTCCTTTGAATAATTCCTTATTCTTCTGGTATCGTCAATTCTGTTGTTCTGGATGTCATGCATGAAATATACAGTCAAAGCCCCTATATAGGAACCTTCAGGGGTCATAAAAATTAGTTCGTAATATCAGGATTTCTATATATGCAGAGAACATTAAAATGTCTCGGATCTCGTAAATACGTTATGATTCATGCAGTTACGTAATGATTCAGCATCAGCATTATCTTCTCTCACGATCGAAATTAAGGTAATAGAACATGATGTATTAATAATATAATTAGGTATGTTAGCACAACACAGATTCAAGTGTTCAGTGTTTAAAACGTTTATGAATTTCATGGTGAGATCTCAACTCGATCAGCATGAAAGGCAACGTGTGACACTCAGCCCCGCGGACTGACCGGTGCTGGCGCCATCATCTGCTTAATTGTTAGGCAATCGATTCAAAAGAATTAACTGCACCCTGGAGTACTTGCAAACTGCTCCATCTACCAATCTCTGTTTTTTTTTGTTCTTTTGTTTTTTTTGTTTTTTTTGTTTTTTTTTTGCCTTGATCTGCTA
>KB291798.1:60962-78033 GCA_000328365.1 Capitella teleta
TTGCCGCCTTCGACCTCAGCATCCTGTCACCTCCACTCTCTCTATAATACGCTTGAATCTTCTCAGAATTTTTTATCCAAGTTGACAGGGTGCTTGGTGGGATTCCAAACTTATCGGCGATGGCCTTTTCGCTGATCGCCAGGAACTTGGTCTCCAGGGTTACATATGTGATCTTTCGTTTAGTCGCCATTATTGCAGATATGTCTCGCAGAGATTCGTCAACAGACAGTCACAGACTGATTAATTTGTTGTGACGAATGATCGGGTTTTACTAGTATACTGATGGGCAGAGTTTGTTTATTATTGATGTTTCCCGCCTATTCATATCAGAGGCTATACCGCTTTCTGTAATCGTCTTCATCAAAGACGCCTTCATGTGTTTTACTCCGATCGAAAATCCACTACATGCTCTCTCTTCTATTGTTAACCAAGCATCGTGAATGCGAGAGGTGACACGCGAGTCGAACTCTGTAAACGATTATCCAAAACAGTAAACAGAGTGGCGTTAATTGCAATTAGCGAAAGGGTTCTTTGATCTAAAAAAAAAACTTCGACGAATACGATTCGATTTTGCTCAAAGGACCGAAAAATATGTTCGAGGAAGAGGGTTTTTCGACGAAGCGGGGTTCGAGGAATCCGAGCAATCTGTAATGCTAAAGTATAGGGGAGTCGTCGGGACTTTGAAAACACTTCGACGAAGAGGGGTCTTCGAGTTATCCGTTTTCGAGTTAGCGGGGTTTTACTGTATTCGAGTTCGTAATAGCGAGTTTTGACTGCACTGGTATGGCAATTAACAAACTCATGACAAACAAGAGCAAAGAGAAAATGCAACAATTTAAGCTTGTTTCAGTACAAGGCATCAGAACTACTTTGCTTATCACTATTGTGTGTTACAGTTGCACATCATGATAACATTTATTGATGGTCACCTGTGACCTCGATTGCGCCATCTCAGCATTATTTTCAATATGCCTTAATCCTCAGGGCTATTATTTGCACTGTGCACACGCAGTAGTCTAGTACTGCATGGTCAGTAGGTCAGTCATTAGTAATCAAACAAATCACGCAAGCTATGCTCGGAAAGCAAGAATAGGCAATTTGGTCATGGCGTGTTAACTGCAGATGCTTGTGGGGTTCTCGTCTGTGAGCTGTCGCCCAAAGGAGCCCCTCGGGTATGTGTGCGGTTTGGATTCCGTCCTCACCAAGTAGAATTTGTCATTGCGCCCATCACTGCATGACTTCAATGCCTCCAAAAACCTCGTTGAACAGTGTATTTTAAATGTATTCCGTGATTGGGTGACTTTCATATACCGAGTGTGAACTGGGCTCATACCGTTGTATATGGTAACCGTGTCATAACGCACTCGCTCGCTAATGCTCTAGCTCTTATACTCTGACTCCAAAAAAAAAAAAAAAAAAAAAAAAAAAAAAAAAGAAACTGTTATTTAACGGCACCATTTAGTATGGCAACAAACAAAGCCCCCTCATTATAACCATAAATTTTAGTATTTTTCTCTGAACATGCTTTATGCTTTTTTAAGCATAATCTTCAATCACCGATGGAGGGTTTGCGCAATTCTAGCCCACGGAGTCTCGTACTTTCATTAAAAGCCAACGATCAATAGACCCATCGATAAAACATGATTCTAATGCATTTCCGTCGTTGGCGTATTCCTCCGGGCAATTCAACGCAGGAAGTCACCAAATCTAAAGGAAATCCCCAGTCGTTACGAGATCGATATGATTTGCAGATATGCATTTGACATCGAACCGCGGTTGAGGACAGACGTGGAACATGTCTGCAGTGGAAACCTCGTTGACGGGAGACACAGTGGAGCTACCCGATACCTCCATCTACGACATCTTCTTGGATTTGATATTCCAAGGTCGTGGAGATCAAATCCTACTTTACACCGAGAAGAAAGAGTTCAGTGTAAGTGACGTCAGAGCCCTGGCAGAGCACGCGGCAAGTGTCCTCCTGCACCACTTCCATGAGCACAGTGTGCAAGAGCCCCAGGTTCTGGGTCTTATGTTCAGCGCATCGGTGGAGCGCGTCGCCTACATGCTAGCCATCATTAAAATAGGATCAGCGTTTGTTTCACTGGACCCTAGTCTTCCTCCACCAAGGATGAAAGCAATGCTGAATGCATCCAGGGTCCATTTCGTGCTAGCTTCACGCACCATGGCCGAATACGTTCCAGAAACCCCGGATGTGATTACATTGGTTGATTTGCTGCATGACACGAAGATGTCATCTGGGATTCCCTACGTCATACCCAAGGACCCCTTGGTGGCAGTTTTATACACATCAGGCAGCACTGGCGCCCCTAAAGCTGTGCATCTGAAGGCCATGAACATTATAAACCGGGTGGTGTGGAGCTGGAAGGAATATCCATTTGCAAGAGAGGACAGATGCTGCATGAAATCTTCACCGTTGTTTGTCGATTCACTCACCGAACTCTTGACCCCTCTGCTTCGAGGTATTCCCATTCTGATGGTGGACCGAAGGGACGTTATTGACACTCAAGTCTTCTTGCGACGCATTCACCAAGGAAAGGTGACGAGGATCGTCGTGGTTCCCTCCCAGCTTCAAGCAATGTTAACCATGAACGCCATAGATACCTCGATCGACTTCCTCGAGTTCATTACCATGGTGATCTCTAGTGGAGAGGAGTTGCCAGTAGGTCTTGCCAAGCAGTTCTTACAGTCCACCAAAAACTCAGTGTTGTGTAATTTCTACGGGAGTACCGAAACTACAGGAGACATTGCTTCGATTAATTTCAGCTCATTGGAAGACATTGAAAAACGGAGCGTTGGTGATCATCTTGCCTTGGGAAAACCAGTAATCAATACTCATATAACAATCAAGGAACCAGTTGAGACTGCCTTTGGTGTAAGAGTGGGTGAGGTGTGTGTGTCAGGTAAAAATATATCGGGAGCTGAGTTGGAGTACCGTATGGGAGATTTGGGTTTTATTCAAGACAATCATCTCTACTACTGCGGTCGTAATGACAAACAGATCAAGATTCGTGGGCACCGAATTGATGCAAATGAAGTCGAGAAAGTTGTGTATCAGAGTCATCCGGCAGTAAAACAAGTTGTTGTCGTCGGTGTCGACACCGACTTGGTGGCAATTTACGAAACTGAAGCGAAAACATATCCAGGGATGTTAGAGGATGAGATATTGAGAAACTGTGGAAGGAAGCTGCCTGCCTACATGATGCCTGTCTTGTTCAGAGTGGATGCGATGCCACTGCAAGAACACACTGGTAAACTTGATAAACAGATGCTGAAATCACTCTGGAAATCAAGAATCACTTGCCATGGTGACAATTCAGTGGCTGCCATCATTGCAAATGTCTTAAATATCTCACAGGAGGAAATGAAAATGAACAGGTCTTTCTTCGATCTGGGAGGGAACTCGTTGTTAGCAGTTACAGCATTATCAAAACTGAACGATCATGATTTGAAAATATCTTTTTCGGACTTCATAAATACAAACAGCATCCATGAAATCGAACAAATACTAAGCAACAAAACTGAAATCTACTCAAATAATTTTGATCGCTCTGCTTTCACAATCCACGAATTTAGAGAAGATGACGAAGTTGAAGCTTTCGGCCTTTTGGCTGAAGAATTCACCACCAATAACCCATTGGATACTGCCATAGGAACAACCAAGTCAGCTTTCCTAAAATGGATGTCAAGTATCTCCCAAGAAATGCTGGCTGATGGTCTCTCATTCTGTATAAGAGAGACAAAGACACAGCGTCTTGTTGCTTGTTGTGTGAATTTCGATACATCGACAGTCATCAATCCGATCGCGGAGCACTCTGCGGTGCTTGAGATAAACGAGGGTGTTGAAGCACCAGTCAGGGAGCTTCTCAAGGAAGAGGGGGGCAGGTGGATGGACTCCTATCTCAACGCTGTGACGTCATCAGCAGCCCCTGACCTCAAAGTGAGGTTGTTGACCCTGATAGAGGACGAGGAACTGCGACTGGCGAAGGAGAAAGGATTCAGAGGAATCGTCACGGTCAACTCGAATTTGGTCACCCAGGTGCGTCACGGGCTGGGTGATTATTGAGGGATGTATTTAGTCTTCTGGTATTCATTATGGGTCAATCTACGATTTGCCTATATTATATCACTTGGTACTAGCCTCCGTATATGTGTGCTTTTGTCAGCACTTTGTTTGATAAATCGTTGCATATGGTTGTTCATGAACCGAAGCCTCGCGATTGGTTTTAGGTCAGGCTGGAGCCGGTTTCTCCATACTCTTATCGATAAATCTAAAGTGTTCTTTATCCTGCATACTACCACAGACAGAAGTCTACAGCACCCGGCCTTGTTATACAGTTTGTCGCATATAAAACAAAGACGTATTATACAGTTCAGAATTAATGATAAACCCCATCAACATTGAAACCGAACAAGTTATAATTATATAGTTATAATTATGAGCAGGGTTTCACCAAAGATCATAGATCCAAGAGCATGGGGCACTTCCTATGCAATGCTTAGCGCACCGCATTACTGATATTTCTCTTATTCCCTTGCATGTGGACCTACACGAACGCAAGCCTAATGATCCCTGCGTGTACACGCTATAGCTCTGTTTAGCTTACAAAACAATAACAGACTGTGTATAATATAATACCGTATGCAGGTGTAATGATTGCATATATCTTTAATTGACATCAACGCATCATATGGTATCGATTGCACTATAAAACTAATTATGTGATTTAGACGGAATGTTTCCTTTCCAACAGTGTCTTGCAGAAGATTACGGATACCAGTTGAGGAATCAGATTCACGTGAAATCCTTTGAAAGCCAAGGCACCACGCCTTTCTCTGCTGTTGACGACGCATTCTTCATCAAGTGCATGGTCAAATATTTGCATTGAGCCACAACTGTTCCTAAACTAAGCTCAAGCTCGTCACCTTCCACTGCCGCTGACCTCTTTAATGTGGTCAAGCTGCAGCTCAGTGGCTCTAATTGAGAATTCGGACATGAGTTATGCATTGTTCAACACTGAAGGAAATACATTTAATTCGAAGTTGCCACCTGGAGCATTGTCAACAAAACTGTATTGATGCTATCGCACGATGGCATGTGTAGACTTAGTTCCACGAGATGTAACCGAGGATCATGCGGATTCAGGATAATCCTCGGCTGCATCTTGTGGAATTAGGTTTGGTCATGCGGGGTCACAATTGAATTGTGTCGGTGCCTCGCAAAACTGTAGGCGTTTGTCACCCGCTTCCATAAATGTAAACAAAATATATATTAAAATCGGGCCACTAAAACCGATAATAATTGTGGTTTTGAGTAGTAAACCATAAGAGCTTATCAAACAATCATTTTACAGAGAAAAAAAAAATGTTCAAAGTTGGAGGTAGTGAATGTGGCACGATTTTCCATGGGAGTACTTCCTCTCCTCCAATATGGCGTCAAATGAGGGGGCATGTTGTCTTCTTTAGCGTATATACATAGATAATCTACTTCTGTAGCTTCGCTCTTAGCGAAGCTACAGAATCTTTGGCCATACTCAGGTGCCCTGTTATTCCCTGAGAGGGCCACCTGTGGCTCTTCAGTCTGCCAGGAAGATGTTATTTTAGTTGCTTCAACACTTTTGTCCATGTGTAATTAAATCGGGCTATAACCTATTTCCTGATATTATGTGTGAATAGTATATACGAGTATACTCATGAAATTAACGTACATTTTATTGCTTTTAGTGCTAATTGTACGTAGCAGCTAGAGACCCTCATCAGAGAGAGCAGAAATTATTTATGGCTGGAGCATAATAATTATGTTGATGCTGCTCAGTCTGAGAAACATTTGTGTAACTTGATTGGCAACATAACAAAGTTAATTTACTATCCACCTTCCCAACAAACATTAGAATAGTGACCCAAAGTTGGCCAAATTCGGACACTAAGAGCGGCCCGGAAGAGGACAAAAGTAATGTAGAAGTTACTACCTTGCACTGGGGCCGTGCTGGCCCGTGCAGTAGTCCCTATGTCGGCAAACACATGGTGGCGTCAAGACTGTCATCAGAAGCCTTCTATCCTTAACTGCTCTGATCAAACAATGCGGTCGCCGTGCTGCAGGACGCTCTCCTTCCAAAACGCAGGTTACCGTCGCGTGTGGCTTCAATGGCCCTTTGGACGTTGCCCGTCGCTGCTGCCCTTCGTGGAGGTCTGAGGTGTTATGTATTCTGGATGCTGTTATGTTACTTTAGATTAATAAACTTCCGGTGTTCGGCCTCTACTGTGTTCAACGTGTTTTAAACAAATCATCGGACTAATTGCATGTCACAAACATAACATGGTGTCAGACCTGAGTACATGTGTCAATTAAGTGAACGAACAATCCTAGAAGTGTTTGTGAAAGTTCTTGGGTATTCTTACATAAGTTTACACTGTAAACCGAGGGTAACCAAAACTCGAACTCCAGAAAATTATAATTATTATTGAATAAACGTTAATCTTTTCAACGTGACTTGAAGCGCGGTCTCTGTGACCACGAACACACACACACCAAAAAAAAAAAAAAAAAAAAAAAAAAAAAAAAAAAAAAAGAAGGTGAAAAAAGCTAATGCGCAAGCATTAAATATGGAAATAAGAATTCAAGTATCATCTCGTAGCAGCAGAAAACCCGACGCAAATTATAAGACCACAATTGGAAGCTACTTTGTTCGATGGGACCTCAATGGATGAGAGTGTTCTCCAAGTTCACATTCACTGCTCCGAAGAACAAAGCTAATTACGAAAGCGCAGTGGAAGCATTTGACACTCACTTCGAACCAAAGAAACCGAAAGTTATATCACGAGATTTCAAAGGAGATTGCAAAATGAGTCATTGAGTGACTATATCACTTGTATGAGAGACATGGCTGCCCAATCGGAATTTGGGAACACAGGAGAAATGCAGATAAGTGTGCATGCAGGTGTCAAATTGTGTTCAAGATCCAAGGCTTAGACTCTAGGAAGATGACATGACGTTGGCCAAGTCATCCAGAAGTACCAAAGATCAATGTCCGATATATTAGCAGGAATGAACGGCGTCGAAGTCATAATGGATAATATTATACTCATTTAATCCATCCATGCGCCAACCATTGAGTTGCACAACAAAATACTGGAACAAGTACTACAGAGATGACAAGAGAAAAACTGAACTCGAAGAAAAGCTGTGCAAGAATGAAGTTGAGTATATAGATCACTGACTCAGAGCTGATGGAATGAAAAATGGAACGGAAAAGGTTCAAGTTGAACTGAAGAGCAAAAAAAAAACAAAAAAAAAAAAAAAAAAAAAACCAACGTCATTTGAATACGTTCAACAGCTTCTCATGATGGAGTCATTGCGTAATCTAATCAAGGAATCGCACCAGCACGGGTTTGAATTTCACAAACGAGCATTATAGAAGAATTAAAGAAACTGATCACTGAGGCTCCAGTACTTCAATTCAACAGCACATCAGAACCAATAACAACAATATGATGTGATGCTTCAAAAAGGGGACTGGGAGAAGTTCTAATGCAAGGAGACTGCCAAGTTGTGTATATGCATCAAAAGCCCTGACAACAACTAAACAAGCGTATGCCCAGATCGAGAAATAGTTCTTGGCAATAGTGTTCACGATGAAGAAATTCTATTCATATGGAATAAGCGACATAACAGTTGAAACAGACCACTTACCATTAGTAAGAATCTACTCCAAACAGCTACATTTCGTATCACTGAGACTTCAAAAAATGAAGATGACTCTTTATCATTGCACATTAAGGATTGTGAGAAAGTCAGGCAAAACATCCTAGTTGCAGATGCCTTGAGTCGTGCATATCTATACCTGAAACCTACCCTCATCTGATGGAGGAAATCAAGCAGCGCAACGTGTTTGCAATTGAAGTGAGAAGTGTAACAGTGCTCAGGTTTGAAAAGTCGCAAGAGTTGTTACAAGAACAGGACGGTGAAATGGAAAAGCTTAGGAAAACCCTAAATGGAAAAGCTTAGGAAAACCCTAAATGGAAAAGCTTAGGAAAACCCTAAATGGAAAAGCTTAGGAAAACCCTAAATGGAAAAGCTTAGGAAAACCCTAAATGGAAAAGCTTAGGAAAACCCTAAGGAAAGCATGACCAATGCACAAGCGTGTGTAGAAATTTTCTCTCCTTGACTAAACAATTCAACGGCAGGTGCCTGTTTTAAATGGTTTACTAGACATAAAATAATGTATATACAAATAACACATAGCACAAAATGACAATTATACTCACGCCATGTTGACAGTATGCTAATTACCTGTAATCACCTGTAATTAATTAGTTAATTAGTCTGATTAGTTAAAATTGATCTTATTGTGTTTAGCGACCTCATCAATCCTAAAAACGACACCAACATTGCCTTATTGTGACCAATAAAGAGGAAGTATTTTGACAGGTGTGCTAATTAATGTTCCGGTAGTATTATTGGGGGCACCACTTCCAATATTGTCTGGCATTGTCGGTACCTTTTTTTTTTTTTTTTTTTTTTTTTTGGGCTGTCAGCTCAAGGACTAGCACTATAGTTCCTATGGTTCTGTAAATCATGTGTATCTTTTAGATGTGACTAGATATATACTTAGAGCCAAACGAGAAGCACGCCTGAGTTATTAAAACACAGTTTATTAATTTTAGAATACATTGTACCGACTTCCTTTTCACCAGGATTTGAATGCGTTTCATTTGTACAGATTGTAAATCGTGTCCTTGTGGTTGACACCAATTTAACTCTTTTTTTTTTTTTTTTTTTTTTTTTTTTTTGTAATTGAATTAATTATTCTTCTACATTTTTAATGGTTCGGACTCCTTGATGACCCTGGTTTAGAGTCCGCTGAAATGGCGTCAAGCACGCGGAGCATGGCAGTGCCTGCCCCCTCCGATGGCTCGTTGTATCGCAGATAGCCGTAAATCCCGGTACTTTACCGGTTTGTTGGCCTTCAATTTGGGCCATATCTCGCTGTTAACGCGAGGAGCCTCCATGAAGGGGCAGTTGGCTGGCCGTTGGACTTTTTCCAACTGTTCTTGCACCTTCTCGTGCCTGAGCCCCTTCCGAAATCTCTTCCGGGCCAATTTGATGTCAGGAGCAGTAGCGTCATCCTCGAGGTCATCCTCATAAGAATAGAGCCAGTCCTTCTCACTCGGCTCGCCCTTCCCTGATCCGCTGGTCAGACAGCGATTGATGGCATGTTCATCATCGGAGGACTCTCCGTCGTGATCCATTTCCTCATGGCCACGCTTGGTTGCCTTGGGGGCATCCCCCGAAGTAGCTTCTCGGCAATTGATGCCTCTGCTCGAGGACTTAGGGCGCTGGAGTGCATCTAGCGACTCCGATATTCTAGTCCTAGGATGGAGGAATCTCCAGAGCCCGGGTTGCCAATGGAGGGTGGAGGAGCATCCCCGCCTAGTAGGGCAATCTCGCCAGTTTCAGTTGAAGAAATGATGCTTCAAGATGAATCCGAAAGAACAAAGTAATCCAAAGAATAGAACAACACAAAGTACAATAAAGTTCTCAACACGTGGTCCGACACTGAACAAGAAAGCGCGGAGCTGTCCTGAGCGTGTGAGCGTGTCGCAGACGGGAACACAAGTGAGCGATAGCAGCAAGGCAGCTATCTCATATGACTTCTCCTCCCGCTTTATGGTCGGTAGAATCTCAATCAAACTTTAACTTACAGGTAAGTCTCGTTTAATCTTTAGAGAGAGAGAGAGAGAGAGAGAAATCATTTATTTAACAACAACATACATCAATGTGAATTAAGCGGGGAGAAAAAAATAAATAAATAAAAAAAAAATATATATATATATATATTTTTTTTTTTCTTCCGGTGCAGACTAATGGTAGTAATGATGATGATGATAGTATGATGATGCAGGGAGACCAGGCTAAGGCACAACAAGCGTCCGTTTTCGCGCTGGCCACCCCGATTATCAACATCATGAGTTGATACATAATAGGCCTACTGTCGGTCTACCCAAACCCTTAAAACCCCGCTATATACCTTCGTCAGTACAACATCCCCGAAAACGCGCTGAATATCATTGAGACTCGAGTTATAGTCCATATATTGGAATTAAATACATGCAGCTTAATGTTGTTGGAGACCTGCTTCTTAAACAATCCTACGTCGTATTAGACGTAAAAATGGGAATTATTCGTTTTGACAGATGTTCAAGGTCGATCATAACGCACTTGATCACAGATGTCATGCAAGCATTCACATGTTTAATGGGTATCGCAACGTATGATAATCCCTGAGGCTGGTATCCACCAAGGTGAAGCAATATTGTTGCAGATTATCAGACAAAAAGTTGCGTCACGCGCATAACCACGGTGTATTCGGGTTAATAAACCTTGTTGTGAATACCAATGCATGCCTATACACATAATACAGATTACGCTACAGTAGTTCTCTCATTTCCCTTTTCCTTGCTTCAATCTCTCCATCAAGCGCTACCTTCGTCCGTAGCATTGAACTCCCCTCGGGACAACCGACCTCACTATTCCTACTACCTAGCTGGGTTTAATTCCCACCTCCGACCACCTATCATTTAGACAAAATAAAATTGGACTTCATTCAACGTACCCTGGTAGACCTGTGTGCTTTCCCTTATAAGTTCAGACAAGGCCGACAACTGAGGACATGCATGGTTTTAAGGGTTCAGGGAGACCCAATACTCGAGATCAAAGACTCTCTATTCTCTCTTAATAGAGAGTCTTTGCTCGAGATGATTATTTGTATGCGTTATGATTATTGCATTATAACGTGATGATCACCGCGAGAGGCCGCCAGCCGTCTGTTCTATTTTAAGAATTCAGGTAAAATTCGTCAAAGGTAGCAACTTGCAAGTAGGTCGACATTCTGATAGCGGAACACACTAACACCCTTGGATATGATCGCTTTTTGATTGATTAAATTTGTGAGTGAACTACTTGTGGTAAGAATAATCACGAAGAGTATCTTTCTAAATTTCTCAAAACGCAAGACTGCTAGTGCTGGTATTGGTTAGTGACTAGCTGACATACTACAGCGAGCCCAATGGGTCTACAGACCTCGCCCGAGAATCTGTGCTAGTTAGTGACTTAGTCTCGGTTCCACTCTCTATATTGATAATTAGAGAATATAGACCCTATTATAGACCCTGAAGCCGCCAAGCCGTAAAAATATGGCTGGCTGAAGCATCAATTCGGCGGCTATCCGGCTAATCCGGCCTTTCTTCACGGTGGCTGCTGAGTAAAAATCACGGCTCAAGCCGGCTCAGAGCAAGCATAATTTCTCTCTCTCAAGTTCAGAAATCAATCAAATTAGTGCTATTAAATCATATACACTCAGCGCCATATGCAAGGCAACAGCATGCACCCTTCCAAAACCATTTAATAGCTATTATTTAATTTATTTTAAAATTTATGAGGAATTAAATTGATAATACATAAAAATGTAAGATAATTATATTATGGCATCTATGCTCTACAACAGAAATTGTGTTATAACTTTTTATAGCTACCAATATGTTTGGAGGACATTATAGTCAAGAATCCACAAGACACCTTTTCTTCTAGCTCCCCAAGGGTAGCGGAGCAGTTCCTATACACTCTGCTACAGTTTGGGGAACTACTTTTCTTCCTGCATTAGTTGACAGTTGTATTTGACAGTATTTCATTTACCCTATTGTCTTGGTTATACGCGCAGTGGGCTAAGGCAGGGGCTGAGAGCATGTCAATTTCACATCGATTACACGCCCACTCCACAAACACCCTCTCATAATTGTTAAAACCAACGAATTTAACGAATATTATCCGGCTGAAACATGCCTGAAGTGTCAGCAGGCTGCTGCTAGTAATGCTAGTAGGCTTATGTGTAGGACAAGAATTCCTGACAGGTCACCCAATTGGCATATTCCCAAGACAGACACTCTGTGGATATTCCATGAGCAGTCAGAAGTTTGTTTTTTTTAAAGTATGAATCAGCTTAATACATATCCAGGTGATTGTCTTGGGAGTATGCCAATTGTGTTCCTTATAAGGAGTGCTTGTACTATAACACACTGAATGCTGCTAAAAATACCTTGGTACTAGTGGGCGTGTATGGGAATTCATCAATATCTCCTTTGAAAAAAGTGGGGTGGGCGTTTATTTAGGAGTGTGCTTTTAAGTACCAAGACAATAGCTCTCTTTTGCATCGAAATCTGTAAATATATGTTGGCACTATTGAGTTTATTCAGTCAGACCCCGTTAATCCCCGGATTACATGACACAATTAACATTACAAACAATTTGCCCCTGGGATTTTACGATTACGAAAAGGGCGGATTAACGGGGTCTGACAGTATGCTAGTATCAGCACTAAATGGCATTATTAACTACGGTAATAGGCTAAGTCACTCAGCCTAAGTGAAGATTGAAGTGAAGGGGGATGGTCTGTTCACTCAGATACCCAGTCTTGGGCGCAGATATAAAAACTCAGTTGTCACATACTAATCTAGGTCCCCCTAATCGTTGTATAACAGAGTGACACTTGTCCTGTGTGGTGACCGGTGACCCTTTTTAGTACGCTGTTATGAATCTTTCATGTATAGAATTTTTTTCCTCAGAGCGAGCATCATGTACGGACAGGCAGATCTTTCTGCCGGAGGCTACAGCAGCGGAAAACCTGGAATGTCAGTCGGGTACTCTCCAGCTGCCAGTTCTTCTGGGCAGTACGATCCCTACCAGCCAGCCAGCTGCATACCAGCCAGCTGCTCCCTACCAGCCAGCTGCTCCAGCTCCTGCCCCGGCAGGATTCATCTATGGGCAGGACATCCGTCCTGCATATACCTCCTCTCCTCAAGTCATTGTGGTTCCAACACACAAGAAGAACGATGGGCCGCTTCTAGCCAAAGCGTCTGGCAGCAAGAAGCAGTGTCTGGCCGTCTATGGACTCCTTATTTTTGGAATTCTTGTTGGCTTCCTGATGGCGGTTGTCTTTGGGACAACATGGAAGCAGGGTTGGGGGTACGGCTATCCGAACTGAATTCTTTCTCAAACACTGCATATGATATAGATCTGACGTTTTTACATTCCATATAAATTTCTTTTTTTTAATTGTGAATAAATGTATATTTTTATCAGAAATGTTTTTCTGATTCTGTGCTGAATGGTATTCTTTTGTTTCGTAATAAATGTACCTGTATGTGCTATGCTAAATTACTTGGTCAAATTAACTGCTGATTGAATTTTATCTCAGATCAGTACTGAGATCTATGTAAAAAATAAAGGGAAAACAATCTGGTTTAATCAAATAAACTGTAAAGGTTCAACTCGCTTTTCATGAAAGCCTAAGTATTTCAGTGGTTAACCCATGTTTTACTGTGGAGGCGTGGACCGAATCAATTATACATGTATAGACCCCTATGTATAGAAAGAAGCTTTAAAGCTCTTTGATACAAACTAGAAGTCGTACACTTTATGGTAGATAGAAGATAGATAGGTAAACTATACTAAACAGGAGAAGTGGTGGTATTCATGCACACAATGTACTAGAATTAATGCATGATTATTAGTATCTATGCGTATAGCTGATATACATACTACAGCGAGACCCAGGGGTACCGTACACGGACCTCGCCCGATTTATTTGTGCTACTATGCGTATGAAAAAGGTGTCTTGGCTTCTTACGTTGTGAAAAAGTGCGTTATGATTGCAGAAATTATTTCATTGCACTACGCTATTGGATGAGCTAGCTTGAATACAGCTTCTGGTAATTTAACTAGTAATTGTCATTTATCTTTTCAGTTAATGTTACAATTAAGGGCTTATAATGTCATTTTAAATATTTATGACTTGGATTACACTTCAAAGAGCTTATTTTATAACGATAGTCCATTATTAATTTAATCCTTTAGTTGTGGGCGATATTATAAATAATTCCCATCTCCCAGCGTGACCATGCTTCTGTGACACTGACAGGGGAAACGTCTCTGCGTCTATGACAGACATTGAGACAAGGCAGAAAAGGCTGTTCATGTATACTGTAGAACAGGAAATTTCCGCGGACTGCAAATTTCGCGGTTTTATGGTGCAGGTCTTTCTTCGCGGTACTAATTATTGGCGGTCAAGGGTAGGGTCATAAATTATAAGATCGCCCAGAAGGATTTCATTTTGCAGGCATCTATGGCAGATCTGTGATCTGATTTTCGCGGTCGATCGTGACTGCGAACATAGCGAAAATTTCATGTGGCATGAAAATTTCCTGTTCTACAGTATTTGTGACCCCTTGTGCGGAAACCAGCACTAAGTTGCATTGTCACATTTTTAGGTTTTAACACCTCCTAATAGCTGATACAAATCCAATTTGCAGTGTTCAGTTTTATTGCATCAATAATTCGAAATGAAATCCAATTGCAGTTTACATCATCTTATCTGGTTAACTATCGTGAATAGCCAAATATCATAGGCTCATAGCCCATTCACGGACAACACTTAATTCGCAAAAAAGTCTTCAGTTTATTATAATCAGGTAGTATCAGTGATCGAATGATCGCAATCAATAAAAAATGCGTCAGTGATAAATATTCATGTTACTCCTTCGCTGCTTCATATAATTAAGTTATGAGACCACCAATTGCACCATGCATTTGAATTTGATGACAGGCGTTAAGGCCAGAGTAGTATAAATGACCGTTAAGCTTCTTCCTATTTTTTATTTCATTTCTTTTTTAATGGGACTCTCGTTCCAGGCTCCGGTCCGGTTCCGGTTGGAGCAAACCTCCAGAACTCTCGTTCCAGATTCCGTCAAATTCTAAATTCCGTGCATCGCTAATATCAACGAGTGATGAGTCTGTCAGATGTTAGTCTGTGAGTGTATTTTTAGCAGTTATCACTGTGCTCGATTCCTCTCTATAACTGAGCACAGAGCAAGCGTAACTACATAAGACAGTTTTCCACAATCAGCCTGTTTAAAACAAGTTGTGTTGCATAGATTCAAGAGGAGTCACTCTGTGAATCAAATTAGATCATTGGAATTAAATTCTAAGTGGTCACTAAATTGTTAATTCACTCAATAAGGGATACACTACCTTAGAACTTTCCCACCTCTTTTAACCTATTGTCTAATGAATAGAAGCGCGTTAGCAGCCTGCCTGCCTTTTACTTGTCCTGTTTGCTAACAGTCATTGCTTACTCATGGTATATGCACTATTCTCCTTTTAGATCACAGCGCTATGGAGCAGTACATTAGAGCATCAATTGTGCCAGTGGTTGTAATTGCTGCTTCAACTCTCCTCTGGCTGCTATTTCAGAACAAGAAAAATGGTATCAACGTTAAGGTTTGTTTGCAAAATCTACGCTCAGTGAGAATTCTAATTCTGAAATTATTTCAGAAATCCTACCGTTCCCGAGAAATCAAAGAGAATAAACTTCTTGTTGAAAAGGAGAAAGAAGCCAGATTAAAATTCCCCAAGAAAATATTCATTCTCTTTGGGTCTCAAACTGGGAAAGCCAAGGTGGGTTCTTGGGAGAAAAGTTTAAACAAACTTGAATCTTACTTTTTAAATCCCAAAGTGAAGAATCTGTAAATCACCTAGTCCTTTACACACAGGGATTCGCTGAAGATCTGGAAAGCGAGTTGAAGGCAAAACGTTTGGATGTTCAGTTGATCAACTTGGTTGGATTCGACCCTGAAGACACCTTGGCTTCTATGGTTAGTGGCATGAATATTCATGATTGATGAATATTCATAACCTGGTGATTGTGTTGAATATTTATGAGCATCCTCCTCAGGCGAACCCTGATGCAGCGTTTGTTTTCCTCCTGTCAACGTACACGGACGGCATTCCCCCGGAGGGAGCGCAGTGGTTCTGCTCTTGGCTGCAAGCGAGTGCCTCTGACTTCCGCGTCTCAAAGTCTCTTCTCTCGGAGGTGTCGTTTGCTGTTGCTGGTCTGGGCCACTCCCTCTATAAGCTTCACTTCTGCACGGTCAGCACACAAATTCATTACCATAAATGACAATGTATACATTTTGAAGTTGCTCACTGTATGATTTCAGGCTGCCAGGAAACTTGATGAGAGTTTATCTGTGTTGGGAGGCAGGAGACTTCTTGCCATGGGTGAGCTGGATGAGAATGTTGCACAGAGCAAGAATGGAGGTCAGTGACGTCGCACATCTCACTGGATGCTCATCTGTTGATTCACAGGGCAGGAAGCAGATTTCAACTCATGGAAAAGTCAGTTGTTGACAGCTTTGTCATCGTTTGAGGATTTAGCGCCCGTGAAGATCAAAGAAGCCGAATGCTGTGGAGAGTGTTCATGCCAAGAGAAGAAGAAAGTGAGGGCAGAGGTCATGAATTTCCTTGTAAATAGGGTTGTTTGGTTTGCTGTAGGTTTTATATGAGAGCAGTGATGATGATGACGATGATAACGAAGGAGAAGACGAAGAGGCAGCATCCAAGTTGGTTGATGTGGAAGATTTAGGCCACGTGATGACCAAAATGAAAGTAGGTGCTAGAAGAAATGGAAGGATTTTTGGAAAAAGACATGAATATTGAATATAATTTGTGCATAAATGGTTAATTTCTGATGAGATATTGTACTGGGGATTATCATGCTATCGCTCAATATTTTTTTTTAGATATGAAAATTTATAAAATATTCAACAGTGAAAACTAGTAATGAATGTCAGCGAACAGTCATTGATAAACGTTTTAATCATTCACTGAAAAGAGTCACCACTTACATTTAAATAAAAGCTTAAAATATTATGATTAATTTAGGAATCAATTCTTCTGGAAATATGGAATTGGTCGCAAAATTCTGGATAGCTGCGACATACTAGATAGTCTGAATCGTCCCACCCCCAATCATATAACAATGACAATTGTATTATTGTACTACAATAACTGATTTCCAATCAAGGGTGAGTTTGGCTCCACATCTACATGTTATTGGAGAGTGCAGAAGAATATTCATTTGTTGTTTACATGTACCTTGAAAGGAATGTAATCTCCCTTTTTCTGAAGACGAACCAAAGTGATGAGAATACAGCAAAACAG
>KB291798.1:78083-92024 GCA_000328365.1 Capitella teleta
ATTGGTTCACACTCGGGTGTGAAGCTTTGTCGCTGGACCAAGGTGAGGTGGTGAGGAGTGCTGATGTGGTCACGCTTCTTTTCGCAACAGTCGATGCTGCGAGGGAGAGGCGGCTGCTATAAGCATGCGTTCTACGGCATTGCCAGTCACCAGTGCATGGAAGCTACGCCTAGCTTAGCATGCGCTAACAAGTGTGTTTTCTGCTGGAGGCACCACACCAACCCAGTGGGAACTGAGTGGCGTTGGCAGATGGACGACCCTGAGGTGCTGATCAATGGAGCGCTTCAGAACCACACTAACCTCATTAAGCAATTCAAAGGTGTGTGCATGATGCAGCATTCCAGCATGCTTTCACTCCTCTTTGCGCAGGAGTGCCTGGGGTGCAAGCAGAGCGCTTTGCAGAGGGAATGGCTCCAAAGCATTGCGCGCTGTCTTTGGTCGGAGAGCCCATCATGTACCCTGAAATCAACCGCTTCTGTGAACTGCTGCACTCAAAAGACATCTCATCGTTCCTCGTTACTAATGCTCAATTTCCGGAGGCTATAAGGTGAGGTCTCCTGATCATTGTCATCAACCTTTGACGTTTTCCTGCAGGAACCTGGTGCCGGTCACTCAGCTGTATGTGAGCGTTGATGCCAGTACGAAAGACAGCCTGAAAAGGATTGATCGTCCCCTTTTCAGGGATTTCTGGGAACGATTAATTGACAGTTTGAAAGCATTGTCTGAAAAGGTGAAGAGCAGATTGTGATCGGCGATTGATTTGTGTTTCATTCATGCGCAGGGTCAGAGGACGGTCTATCGATTAACGCTAGTGAAATCATGGAACACGGAGGAAATCCAGAATTATGCTGATCTTGTTCAATTAGGGAAGCCGGATTTCATTGAAATCAAGGTATTTAAAAGTTAATTACAAGAAATAATAAATCATTTAAATCTGCGTAGGGCGTGACATACTGTGGAGAATCCAAAGCCAGTACGTTGACCATGCAGAATGTACCCTGGCATCAGGAGGTCGTGACCTTTGTGCAGATGTTGGCTGATTTGTTGCCTGATTATGAATTAGCATCTGAACATGAACATTCTAACTGTGTGCTTCTTGCACACACAAAGGTTTGCTCACAATTTCTAATTTTATTATAAGCACAATTTTGTTCTTTCCCTAGTTTCGTGTTGACGGCAGCTGGTGGACTTGGATTGATTATGAGAAATTTCATCGTTTGGTAAGAGATTTTGAAGAGAGCAAGACACCGTTCACCGCCATGGATTATATGGCCCCCACCCCTTCCTGGGCTGTGTATGGCGCTCAAGAACAAGGCTTCGATCCTCAGGAAGTCAGACATTATCGTAAAAAGCGCAAAGAACTGGGAGGCTGCTAAGAGCGATTTTCTTTTTTTCTCCTCAGAATATTCATCTAAAACCAGAAATGGTGTGCTTAACTACAGCTGTATTTTATTATATTTCTTTTCCCGATAACAAATAAAAATTTGAATTTTTGATATTTATTTCATATCATTATTATCACAGATGAGAAAAAAGGAGTCTCCTTATTAATGGCGAATCTTCAGTTGCGGACGGTTCAATCTCAAATTTAAAATACAAATACCAAGGAAGAAAAAAAAATTAAAATCCAGAATTGATCAGGCAATTGAGCTACTCACGATACACATCTAAACGAAATCTAAAACGACATACAATATACAAATGGCAATAATATATACAAATGGCAATAATATATAAAAATGGCAAAATATATGAGAATATTTATGGCTGATATCATAATCACAGATTTTTCTTCTCAGCTCCTGAGAGATTCTTGGAAAAGCAATAAATTCTATAAATACAAAAACATATATTTAGGAATTCCAATCCTGAAGTATCGTTGGTGAGCGTGGGTCAGATAATCAAGAGATCAAAGCACTGAATCAAGTCATTCCTCTGAAGTGGCATATGCTCAAATTCAGCAGTCACTGTCAGATACGCTTTCCACCTCAACCTGACTCACAGCACTTGGAATATCCTGAAAATTAATCAATTTAACCGATGGAAATGACACGCATATTCTTACTCTCTCCGGTGGAGTCTGACTTTCATCAACGGTACTACTTGCAGTTGACTGCTCCAGATCTTGAACCATATCGCAAGACTCAACCAACAGCTTATGCAGCTTTGTAGCAGGAGAGTCCGTCTATGAAATATAGGTTAACGATTGGATAAAAGATCCAGAACGAACCCACTTGTCTCGGGGGTGAATCGTCCTTGGTGCTGCTGCTCCCTTGTGAGCTCAGCTCAATTGAAACATCATCGAGTTCTTCAACATTTTGAAAAGCAAATACTTGGTCCACTTCTGCTTGGCTGTTGGCTGTTTCTGAGTGTTTCGAGGTAAATGATGGCTGAGGGGAAGCCAAGTCCTTAGCTGGCTCATGTGCCGGCTCAAGCACCGGCTCAAGTGCTGGCTCAAGTGCCGGCTCAAGTTCTGGCTCATGTGCTGGCTCAAGTTCTGGCTCATGTGCTGGCTCAAGTGTCGGCTCAAGTGTCGGCTCAAGTGCTGGCTCAATCGCTGGCTCAGTTTCTTCTGAGGCTGAGCAGACTCCACGGGAAATTTCCCTCTTGTTATTAACCTCAACAACTGCTTCCACTTTTGCCACCGGCTCCACCACTCGGCAAGCATGTTGGCCCCTCTCCTGCTCCTCGTCCTTCTTCTCCTGCACATCAAATCTGTCTCTTCTCCAGTCCTCCCCATCAAACGCCCGCGAAGCGTAGTAACGATACGACTGATAAGGGGAGGAATAGCTGTCATACCGTGATGCCTCATCTCGGGTCTTCTCAGGAGGATCTTCCAGAGATGGTGACCTTGACCGCGTTCGATCAATGTATGAGCGCGGTGACTTGGCCCTCGATCTCAGACTCTGATCATCGTAAACCTGAGCAGCAGAAGTTCCAGGAGATTTTGATCGATTCCTTCTGAGAAGTGACCCTGGAGAAGTGGATCTGTAGGGAATATGCCGTGGAGGACTGATAGTTCGATGTGATCTCTGTGGAGCTGGGCTGTAGGTCTCGGAGGAATTGAGACTGAGTGAGGAAAGTAAGGAAGACTCCAAGGATCTGCAGCACAAATCAAAAAGAAATCTCATGAAAGCGTCACACTTGAGAGCTCACCTTCCAAGAGACGTCTTCTTCAGCAGTTCTTTTGTGCTTTCTAAGTTTGAGTGAAGCATTGAAAGATCCATTTGTTGCCGTTCGTACAGCTATAGTACAGGCACAATGAAGCACAGTACATAACAAAAACTCACAACTCACCCGCCGTAAATTAGAGAGCTCAGAGTCCGTGCGATCCTGCTTGGATTTCTGCAGCTGCAAAAGTTGATCTTTCCTCTTCTCTCGTTCGT
The DNA here is from genome assembly GCA_000328365.1 of Capitella teleta. Lineage (NCBI taxonomy): Eukaryota > Metazoa > Annelida > Polychaeta > Capitellidae > Capitella > Capitella teleta. The sequence continues at coordinate 81,470 of KB291798.1, forward strand.
CTTGATTAAAAATGTAATTAAATAACGTCAAAAATGAAAGAAAAACACCCACTAGCAAGGATCACTTCCTTCTTGGTTGTCGACAAATCCTGCTTCAATTTATGGATATCTAACTTGTACTCATCGCAAGCAGATTCAAAACGCAGTATCTCTCCTATAACAAGAATAAAAATCAAGCCAGCATTTTATTAATTGATCTACTGATTACGTTTAAGACGGTCTGCTTCGCGTGCTGATTCCTCTGCTTTGTTCTTCCATGCGGAACCTTTGCGCTTGAGCGCCACCTGTGAGTCACGACCGTCCTGCAGATGACCGTCCAACACCTTCAGTTTGACGTTCAACTCAGCTATGTGGGACGAGGCTTCAGAGAGATCACGATCCTGAAAAAGTGCAGATCACATGAGGCGTAGAGTTCTACTCATCTTTGTATCATTAGAAAATACGCCAGAACATGGAGAAAGTAAGATGAACATATTTCAAAAATTCTCAAATCTTAAATCCTAATTGATGACTTGTGAGACCAAACCAGCCCTTCAGTAGGAGGTTTACCTTCAATTTCAGAACTGTGATCAATTCCTCTTCTCTGGCTTCAAGTTTACCAAGTGTCGATGAGAGATCCTGGATTTTACTGTTCAGCGCTCTTTTGCTTCCCTGTAAAAATAATTATATGACACTATTAGGGGTGCAAAATTACTATCAACGATTTCTCATTTCTCTGCCTGACCAGTTGCAAAATTTCAAAGCATTGGTAGTACAAGCGTGTTAAGCAACAAGTTTTCGATTAACGTCACTAAGATTGCGCCATTGGTTTGTATACCTATAGTTAGGATAGAAATCATGAACTCAACCATCCATGCTGGGCATGCAAAGGCACACAATTTAAAGATCACCTCCAATTCCAGAAGCTGAGTGCTTGTTTGGCTGTGCTGCTCAGTGACCACTGCAAGCTGTTCCTGCGTATTGTTCAACGCAGTTGACTTGTTCATCTCTTCAGACTCTACTGTACGTAACTTAGCAACAATAGCACGGTAGTCATGGTTACGGTTCTGTAACTCATCTGGAATTTTAGATCTGAATTCTGAGGCCGTTATTTGCAAATGAGAACTGACTCTGAAGGCGGTCGAGGTTATCTTCCAAGTTGGCTATTTTCTGCCGGTCTTTCTCCCACGACGCCATCTGTCTCTGATGTGTTGCAACAATTTCATTCAACTCTCGGTCGCGATCTTTCAGTTCGCTGACCAGCAGCTGCAATTCTTGTCGCTGCTTCAGGATGGTTGTGTTCTCAAACTCAGTGAGTTTCATCTGGAAGATATCAATTTGCGGTTAATGAGATGAATGAACTGAAGAAAAAGAGTTGATTCAAAAGAAAAAGTAGCAAAAAAGCAAGGAAGTAAACACGACACAGAACGATTATTTCAAACCTGGAGCTCCGAGGGAATTCCATTAGAGAGGACAGAGTCAGTTAGATCATCGCAATTCGCCAGAGAATTTGCTAGCTGAGAGCGAACAGCTGAGAGAGGACTTTCAGGGGTGCGTTTATCAGCGTTGTCATGGCGACGAGATTTCTTCTATGAAAAAGCAAAAAAAAAAAAAATTGCAACTGGAAGAACTAACACTTGAAGCGATTGATGAGAGGCTAACTTAAGACTTTCAAAGTGATAAATAATAATAATTGGAATTATATAATTGACGGACAACAATGTTTTGTTCAGAACTTTTGTTTGACGTACACAACAACTATAAAAAAAAGGTGAAACAATGAAAAAGAAAGAGAAAGAGAAAGATACAGAGTGAGACGACGCAGGAGAAAACACTTGCCATTTGAAGAAATTAGTAAATTACCAAAATATTGATACAAAAACATTAAAGAATTAGAATATAGGGGCTTAATTAATTCTGACAATTGCACTTAAAAATCCAAAGTTATTTAACGAATTCTGTGAGTATTTCCAATTGCTGGGACCAATTGTGCATTGACAACACAGTGCAAAGTTGCTAAGCACAAAACAAAACCTTAAAATAAAAGACTCTCATGCTAGTTTTGACAGTAAGATATTCAGAGAGATTGGGTTTCTGATTCTTGGGTAAGTGAAATCTGAGAGAGCAGCTTACTAGTCTAGAGCAGAGTGATTGAATAAGGTTACGTGTATTCAAAGAAAAAACACCATTAACATTGACAGGAGAAGCTTTGACGCTCATTCATTGTTGATTCAGAGCCATTAGTGAGGTCTATGGCTTCTCATTCATTTTAGTCCATTAAGAATATATGAGAGAAAAGAAATGGAATTTTGGTAAGTAAGAAAAGTTCACAGTCAAACCAAGAAAACAACACTGACTTATACATTATACATACAAATAAAGTAAATAGATGTGATAGCAATAATGTATCATGGTGTGTATAATGTGCACAGCAGTAATTGTGATTAGTATACTAACCGATAAGGATGATTGCATTGCTATTGAGTTGGAATCTTGTGTGTGACGGAATGAATCATCTTTCAATCTTGAAGAATATTTCTCAGACTTGGTGCGACTCAAAGGAGTTCGAACTGGCTTCACATAATCCTGTACAATACAATCACCTTCACATGTACACAAATATCATAACACAAGTAGACATTGTTAAATTAATCCAGCCATATATTATATCTTAAAAAGGAATAGAAAATAAATTTACTAATCCAGTAACTCTAATGATGTTAGTAAAGTTACTAACAGCAGAATATTTCACTGATTAACATAAGTAATTTCATGATTTCAAATATTAGTACTGGCAGCTTATAAGTTTTCTCAGAGGAGCAGTTTTACAACAGAACAACAATCAACTCAATCAAATAATATGTACATGTACTGAATGCACTGATATGTGTGGCACACGAATGCACACAAGGTAAATATACACAGCAATGGAACAGAGGACTGACCTTAATTGGAGTGCTGTGTTTTGGCTGAGAAGGAGAGCGATCTGTAAAACAAACCAATAGAGATGATTTTAGAGAAACCCAACATCAGTCAACTTATGTGTACAGCAAGCTGGTGTTTCACACAATGGAAGCATCTTATTCCCATTTTATAGTGAATAAAGTTGTCAATTTACTCAATTAACTAACAATTATCACGCCATGCCCTGTCACGGCAATTACTCTGACCACTCGGCCACCAACACTCCTCATGACAAACCACAACTGTGTTGGATATTGGATAATGTGATAATCTCGTTGCTTCTTGAAAAATAAGTTTTGTCAGACAAATTTGTTTAAGAAGATTATCCAGAAAAATTATTGGGAGCATGCTATTCAAATCCTATTGTGGTGAATCGTTATACTGAGAAGAGTTTTCAATGTGAATCACATCGTAATCATTAACCATTTTTCTCACCATTCAGTTTCTTGCCTCCTGGGGAAACAACTGCAGTTCCAACTCTACTCTCCATTTTACTTCAATGTTGGAGGTGCCTGAAGAAAAAAAAACGTAAAAGTGAACTTCAGATTATTAGTTTATAACAGAGGAGAAAATTGTTGAGTGGAATTATTTCCTCAGGTGAATGGAATTATTACACAATGTCTCATTCATACTTAGATTAAAGATATCTTACAATGGACAGATTATATCATGAAGCACATTCAAATTAAGTACTGTCCCTCAGGTCATGGGGCCAGTGAACAGGAGTCCGCACAGCCCTAAAATTATGCCTTTAAAATTCTGACAAAATCAATATTCGCGGATCACTAGAAATCATAGAATAATTTTGAGAATAGGGGGGGTGGATAAAGGGATCGAGGGAAGGAAAGAGGAGGGGGGGGCGGCGGTGATTGAATCAATATTGTTATAATATATAATAATAATAAAAAAAATCACATTATTATAGCACACATACTGCCGTAAGATAACCACGTTATTGAAATGCGAAGAACATATTAACCCTGGTTATTGGACCCATCACACAAACACAAACTGGGAAGCATACAAGCAAGCGCAGCCATGAAGGCACAGGCCTTGCTTAATCAAGCACAAATATCCAACCAGGTACCACAATTCGACACTAAGCAATGTGTCATGCTGTGGAGAACATGAGAGTTTTCAGGCCATGAAATTCGAACCCAGCAAGTTGCCTGACCAGGTATCGAACCCAGGACCCTCTGCACGCTAATTGAGCGCGCTACCACTGCGCCATTGATTTGCTTCAATGCGAAAGATTAATTCATTGTAACAATTTGTTTTATAATTCTGGAAGTGAATAATCTCTCCAAGGAAGAAGAGACCTCTGTTCAATCAATTTGGCCCCTTGGTGTACAAAATCTCAGGCTTACCTCAAATGACAAAGCATCAGAGCTGCAATGCAGTGTATGTTCAATAAACGTATATCCAAATGCTATCCACATTGAAAGAGCACACAAGTGGACAGCTTAATCCAGTGAACAAGGTTATAATAAACTGGCCACAAAGCTGATCCCAGATCAAGCCTGATCAGTCAATAAGAGCCAGACAATTCAAAACCAATACGAGAAATGAGAAAATAATATTTGACAAGTGTCACACAACAACCGCCGAACACGCACAGACACGCTTGCTTGTTGGGCACATAATTCAATCAGCCAGCAGTCTGCAATAAATGCATCACGCAAAGTCTCAAACCTATAGGACACCTGTGATTAATGCATAAACTATGGTGTGCGGTTTAGGGTGGCACCCTGCTGGCTTGCATCCTTGTGGAAGACCAAAAAAAATTTTGTTTTTTTAATATATAAAAATATTATTATTTTCTCTGGGTTTAAATGTTCTTCCACTTAACATTACTGGCATTTACTGCACACAATTCTATCAAATAGTCCATTAAATTATTTTTTTTTTTCTTCCCTTTTTCAACCCATAAAAGTGAGAAATCTGCCAAAAGTCAGAAAAGTATCATGCCTGCTAACTAGAAGACGGATGCACAATTACCGGTCTGCAGGGATAACTGGATGTTACACGTTGGTCTCGCTGTAGTATGTCACCTACTGCATGAGTAGTCTCATTCCAAGTCTCTATATTAATAATTAGATCATCCCTACAGATTATGGCCACTCATAGCCTACTCGTCAGCTGTGAGATTCTTAATCATATAATGATATATATATATAGCTATCAGACTCAGCGTATTAAAAACTGGAAACAGGTCTTCGTATCTAAACCCGTGGGAATTGGCAGACATGCTAAAAATCCTGTATTGAAATAAATCAAATAATATATAATGAATATCCCAAAGTATTCAAAAAGAGATTCCATCCTGTATTTCCTAATAAGCTCAGCAAATGTCCAACTGCACTCCAGCCATTTGCCTCATTTGCATAATCAGGGAGCATACCCAATTTGTATGCGGACTAAACATTCTGAATTTCTGATTATCTGACCCACTTCAAGATTGGAATTCCTAAATGTTTGTTTTTGTGGTTTTACTGTCTCTGCTCATTAGACACCGGGAGGATACCTTGCATCACAAAGTAATCATTTTCGCACCCTATTATTACAGGGAGCATGAAGTAATGAACAACCCCCACTTGTTCATTGCCATAATAAGTTAGGGTCAACGAGGTCAATAAGTCAGTAAGAATTTAACAATCTGTTCAATTAAGCGATAAAATGGTTTTATTTATAAACTGAGTATATACATACTTTGTGCATTTTATTATGTAATTAGGTGGTAAAAACCCTAAAATATACCGGTGTTGGGATTAGTTTGTGTGAGTTTTAGGCTGGTGTTATAGTATTAGGCTGGTGTTATAGTATTAGGCTGGTGTTATAGTATCAGGCTGGTGTTATAGTATTAGGCTGGTGTTATAGTATTAGGCTGGTGTTATAGTATTAGGCTGGTGTTATAGTATTAGGCTGGTGTTATAGTATTAGGCTGGTGTTATAGTGTTCCTAATTGCAAAATTATATAATTTCCTATAAGCTTTGTGCTGAATTCATGATAATGATGATATTCTCATATTCAGACGGCATTTTGTTAAGGCTACTCATGTGTCCATGTGTCCAACATATGCCATGCTGCTTACATGCATATCCACATCTGGATAATTAGAAAATGCCTTCCAAAAAGCTCAGCACATGCGCTTGACCAGGCACATGTTATAGTTCGATTGAACTATTGCAACAGCATATTCTTCAACCTTCCTGTGCGCAATAAACTCCAGCAAGTGCAAAATGCATCTGCTGGTGTGGTGACCATAATAAAAAAATTCAACCACATCACACCTGTATTTAAGACACCCCACTGACTCCCTGTTGAGCAACGTGTGCAGTTCTGAGTTCAAGATTTAAATGCTCATATTGAAGGTGCTCCATAACCTCGCAGAGCTCTCTGGTCCATGAACACAAGGCTCTTCACCGTTGATAATTCCAGGCTTTTATCAGTTGGCAGCGAAGTTTTCTCTTAGGAAGTGACTAAAGTTACAAACCTGTAATCCCAAGTTACAGACCTCAAAATCTTTTCTGTGTGTTGTGTGTTCTGTGTGCCTTTTCTGTGCTTTTTTAATGATACAAGGGGAGTCATTTTGTTTGATATTCTTCATACTCATAGGCATCCATTACCAACTTAAGACTGCATGCGTGTGTGTGTTGATAGTCTGTTTGACTTAATAAGGTCATTAAGGAATTTCCAACATCAGGTCTGTAAGTTTAACATTATCATGATTATATCTTATCTAAGGATTACGGGTCTGTAATTTTATAACTTGTCTTTCTCTTAACATTGCTCCAAAATAATAATTAAATTCTGGAACTGCCTTTCGTCCGAAATCAGACATTTCCCATTGTGACCCACTTTCAATTTTTAAAACTAAACTAAAAACTTTCCGTTTTAATCAGCTTTTTATGACTTGTATTTTTTATTTAAATTATTATCTTTTTGTTTATTTTACTAATACTTGTATTTAATTTAATTTCTCACTTTGAGTTTGACTCACTTTGAGTCACTAATCTCAGTGATCGAGTTAGCAGGTTAGTTAGTAGCTCCCCAAGGGTATGGAAGGCCAGAAGGGTCATAACCCAGAATTAGTTCACGGAACATTTAATTGCTCCGCGAAGCAATTTGGAATTAGTTCACGGAGCATTTAATTGTTCCGCGGAGCAATTCAGAGTACTGCTCCGCTATCATTGGTTTGCCATGCAGCCAATCGGCTTGTATAACATTCGAGTTGTCAGCGGCGGCACCTCCAGCAAGTAAAATGTTGACGCGCAGATCAACTTCGCAGCGAACACCTTGGAGAAACACCACCGGATTTGCGGCCATGCTAGCTATCTGGCAATCAGCTGCTGATAACCTGACAATTTCTGACAACTTAATTGCAGACTAACACAAAGAAACAAGTCAAACAACTATAAAATTTCCGATGCCTCGCAGACTCGGCATTATCATTGTAGCGAACTGAAAGGGGGTGAAAACAAAACATAAATCCTGTCACGGCCTCTGTGATTGGTTGGAATTAGTGCGCGGATCACTTCAGAGCACGTGGAGGGAGGGGCGCTACGCCAGCCAATGAGAGCCCGCGGGAATAGTTCCGCGGACTAATTCGAATTAGTCTGCGGATCATTTCAGAGCACGTGGAGGGAGGGGCGCTACGCCCGCCAATGAGAGCCCGCGGGAATTGTTCCGCGGACTAATTCGAATTAGTCCGCGGATCAATTCATTGCTTCGCGGAGCAATTAAATGCTCCGTGAACTAATTCTACGTTACGACCCTTCTGGCCTTCCATACAAGGGTAGCGGAGTAGTGGCTAGTGCACTACGGACTACCGTACGCTACGGCTTGGGCGAAGTTGGGGAGCTATAGCAGGTTAGCAGCAGCAACAGAGCTGCGAGCAACAGAACAGTTGAAGAGTGAGTGAGTTAACGAAGGAAGATGTAAATCATAAGGAGATAACTAACAAGAACTCCATTAATTCAGTTAAGGGTCCGGCGTCCCGAATAATCGAGCGGCCAACTGAATTGTTGTTTTATTCCGAAAGCGACGATTGGTTTCACTCAATAGTGTTTTCTAAGTTGAAGCGAGCCATTTCCAAATTATCCAACTGATTTTTCATTTGAGTAATTGAGACATAGTCGCTTTGAGTGCAACGGTGTGTGATATTTCATCAGCTGAATGCTCGGTTACATAACGGTCTTTTCCTGGGTGAAACCTAAAACGGCTAAAAGTCGGTCGACCTAAACACTTAATTAGAATCCTCGAACCCTCGTGGTTCAGTATAAAACCCTGATTGCACAATGAATATCCTTGAGACTCAACTTATATCCCATATATTGGAAATAACATAGCTCACAATCTGATATCATTGTTCGAAACCTGCCTGCTGGACGATCATACGTCAATTTAAACGTAAAACTGTCTCGCTGGTTCCTGACAGGCACGGAGAAACCGTCAAAGCAGATAAATCATATTTTTAATGCATATATTGAAACGTATGATAATACCTGAGATTGGTTTCAACCAAGATGGAGGTATATTGTTACATATTACGAGGCAAAAAGTTGAGTTACACGTACAACCACGATGTATTCAGGTCAATAGATCGACTAGTCAATCGGGTTTTAAGTACAACACGGCCACCTGACTCGGGGTTGCAGGGTTTTAAGTGTTTAGGTATACACCCATAAAAGTGCATGACCAGTGCTCGGACCCTAAAAAATTATCGTTATGATTTGTGTTTCACAAGGAACATAAATATAAATGATAAGAGTTTTAGACTTTCCAGCTTGGATAAAAAAAGTAAACAAACAAACAAACAAACAAAAACAAAACAAAACACGGGGCAGATAGCATGTCCCCGGACCCCTTGACGGTGCGTGCATAGGGCGCAGCTTCCCTGCATTTTTCTTATCCTCAATCTTTTAGAAAAGCCTTGCTCTGTGAAAATCCTAGAATAAATACTGCATAGTTACATTAGTCATAATTACATGTAGTTATTATATAGTTTATTATCTGGTCTTGAATGTACCTTGAATGTACCTTGAATGTTGGGCCGAGGTGAGCTAATAGCTCTTATAGGCCCCTCTCGTAAATTTTTTTCATATGGTACACTTATGTACCTAGGACATTCGTGATTAGTTCGGACAGTGTAAGAAAAAAAAAAAAAGGAAAAAAACCGGAAAAAAAACCCCCACACACAAGAAAAAAAATAAAAATAAAAGTATGGAAAAAAAAGAGAAGAAAACAATAAACGTTGAATGGCAAGGTCTGAAGATGGGTCACATGAAGCTGGGTGTGAACTTTATGGGGTGGTGCTTCCAGGCCTCGTTGAGCCTCGACTTGAACTCATTCATTGAGGTTGCGTTCACAACTCTTTCAGGCAACTCGTTCCAGTTGTCAACAACTCTATGTCGAAAGCTCTTCCTGGCACGTGCAGTCCTCGTCCGCTCTTTCTTCAATTTCCACTGGTGGCCTCGCGTCCTCCCCGGGTTAGCCTTGCATATCAGCGACTCAGGGTCTATGTCCTCTAGGCCGTTCATGATCTTAAACACTTGTAGCATGTCATATCTTAGCCTCCGATATTCCAGGGTAGGTAGGCCTAGGCTGCGTAGTCTCTGCTCATAGCTCAGCCCGTTCATCGTTGGCAGCCTCCTCGTTGCTCTCCTTTGCACCGATTCGATTTTCTTTGTGAGGTGGGTGTTCAGTTGAGACCATACAACACTCCTGTATTCCAAATGAGGTCTAACTAGGGCCTTGTAGAGCAATACAAAGGTTGGGCTTTCGAGATTCTTGAAAGATCGGAACATGAGGCCAACCACCCGGTTGGCTTTGGCCACTTTCTCACGGATATGGCTCTCAAACTTCAGCTGCGAGTCGAAGATCACCCCGAGATCCTTCTCGCTGTCACATGCTGCGCACTGTACCTCTGTGCCGTCTTGCCTCAGAAGGTACAGTCTGTCGGCTGGCCCTGGCTTGATGGTCATCACCTTGCATTTGCAGAGGTTCAGCTTCATTTGCCACCCATGGCACCATTCACACACCCTTGTCATGTCCTGTTGTAAAGCTAGATAATCCACCTCCGTTTTTATCGACCTGTAAATTTTGGCATTGTCTGCAAATAGTCTCACTGTAGATGAAATTCTTTCCGGGATGTCATTCACATATAGTAGAAATAGCAGAGGGCCCAGCACACTCCCTTGGGGTACTCCGCTTGACACCTGTACCCATTCCGAATAATGCTCTCCCAATACCACTCTCTGGACTCTTCCAAGTAAAAATTCTTGCCGGGGAAAACTTGGCCGCAGCTATGTGGCTATATCCTGATCCGGTCCTGCACCCAATATGAGATGCCGACCCCTGTACTAGCTGATCATCCATTACTACATACCACATGTAGTAACGTTACATCAACGTTGTGGCTAACGTTGGTACATCGATTTTGAGAACTCTACGGCCTGTCCATTATACAGTTCAGTAGATCTCTCCTTGGTTTCGTAATGGCGAACTTTGTCGTCTGCAAAACTGCATTTTGCAAAACATTACAGAGCCGCCAAAGTGCAATTCACAATTTCATCAGGACTTATGCAGTGGCCTCTGTAATTTAACTTCACT
>KB291798.1:92074-106045 GCA_000328365.1 Capitella teleta
CGGAATGGCTGTGCGCTACGCTCACTGTGCGCTCGAAACGAACACTTAAAATTTACACTATCCGTGTTTAACTATCCGTGTTGAAACACGGATCACGGATAATACTGAAAAACCCCAATATCCGTGCTGTCACGGATATCGGACACGGATATCCGCCCAGCCCTACCCATGATCGTTGCATGTGGTCAGGACCTCGTGGACCCAGCTAAGGCACCTTCTGGAGAAGGCTGGACTTCCTTGATGCCACATCACTACGTTTCCAATCTGAAGACAATCCTGATACCAGAGGACTATAATATTGTGACCTGACCTGACCTGGATGACCATGGAACATGCAGGCCTAACTCCATATAGCCATAATCATCTGCCATAACCTGTGGGGATGATAGCAGTAGCAATAGGAGTCGTGGAACGAGATTAATGGAAGCCCTGGCAGGACCACATATTGATATACCATATATAGGCCTACTAGCTGACACAAACACTTGAGTCTATACACTTGAAACAACAATTATAAAATTATGCAATTAGCTGCAATACTGCCAATACTAGTATTGCCAATAGGCAATGAATATATGTGATCCCTCTTGCCGAAACCTGAACTGAGCCGCTAAGTATATTCCCGATAAACAAGCCGTATGTATTGACAGTTGAATCATTTTGAATCTTCGCCAACCTTTTAAAGAACCTTTAAAAGCGCGTAAACAGGCTGTAACTTTTGAAATACTGCTTCGATTTAGATAACTCATGCTTCAAACTGAATGGATTTGTATCAGCTAATAGGAAACATTAAAACCTAAATATGGGACAATGCAACTTATAGTGCGGGTTTTGGCGTGAGGGGTCACACATGAGATATGATTAGAACAAATGTTTTGTGATGTACATATTCATGTGAAAATTTGGAGGCTATTATAATATTATTGTTGTATAGAAACCAATTTTTCTAGTTGCGAGGGATTGTAATTTTGCTTGACTCTGCACAAATATCAACTGCCAAAGGCATAGAACACTCAGCGTAATTCCTATGGAGTGTTCTGTGGCATAAGGTGCATGCATGATTGTATGTTTTGAGACAATGCCTGCCATCAAGCATCATGTCACTGTGTAATTCTGCTTTGACATACACTTCATAACACAGTGACCTAATTGACCTTTTAAACAGAATGCATCGCGCCCAGCATATGTGAAGAACTGTCACTCACATTTTGAACTTTGAAATCTTTGAATGAGCAGTAATTGTTACATTGCATGATTAGATTGTGATCACTTGACTTTTGTATAGTGCGACATTGTGCCATGATTTACTTGGTTTTATGTACCATGCCTGTGCTTCCACTTATTTTCTCCATGTACATGTATTTAATTGATTATGAACATCACATGACAGTGGCCTTGCTTATTTATGTGCAATAATGTTGAATAATTCTTTATGTTGATTAAACTTTTGGGTAAAATGGTATGTAAATTGAGCCAGTAAAACAAATCCCTCAATAGAAAAGAGAGTGCTGCAAGATTTCTACCAGTAAGCACAACAGCTATATTTATTGAGGAATAAGTAATAGTGGAGATAATCGTTCGATCTGATTCCGTTGATATAGATGGCCGCAAATAGTGATTTCCGAATATTGGATTGGTCCGAATAGCTGAAGCTTCAAGCAGTATACATCCGTCGAAGCCAAATATGGAGCCGAATATATACCCACTCCATTGCATTAATATCTTTGATCTCAGATTAATTAAGAAAAAATATTTGGATATTTGGATTCGTTGCACTCTTTTCGTTTGAAGCCAAAGCTTTGGAAATTAATGAAAGAAAATTTATTTAAAATCCAAGTACTTGCTCTAAATGCGGAAAATAGCCTATATTTGCTGAAGTCTGAAGCTGAAGCTTTGCCCATCACTAGCCTCAATATATGGATGCATCTGATGCTTCTCAACTTTCCAGGCTACAACATGTACTAAACCTAGTGATGAAGGACTCTTAAGTTAACTATTATGAATTCCAACAAAATTTGAATGTACTGAAATGCCTGTGTACCAACATATATATGACCACAGGAATAATTTATTATCACAACTACTTGCCGTTAATTAACAATTTAACGTACTTACATTACATAGACTACATATATTCATATCACATTTCTTATCGCTCAACTGATAAATACAGCTATCTGGTACTCAACACAACCATTTAGTGGTTGGATTTTGTTCGGTGATTATGTCAACGGAGGTAGGTCAGGAAATTTAATTCTTGGTGCATGTTTTGTTGCTGTGTAAATTATAAAATTTATACTCCAATTTTATTGATCAAAAACTGAAGCACATTCTAGCTTGATAGCTTTTGGACTTGTTATGGTCATGGGTTGTACATTGGCGTGAATATTATGTATGCCCTTGGATTAGCTATGACTGTTGTTTCAACTCATGATTAGGCTTTTTATTATGTTTCAATTTTCTTTTTGCAGCGTAAAGGATTGGTTCTGGGGGTTTATGCACCTGAAAATGAAGGTGGAAATGGGGTCTTGACCCCGGCCACTCAGAATTTTCAAGGTCAAGTGAAGGATGGAAGCCTTGCAAACCTTTTGGAAGTGTAAGGATTTTAAAATTTCAATTTCTTCAGCTGAGTTTCCTTTCTGATCTAAAGATCTGGTTTGGATCACAAGAAGGGCAAAAGCCGAGTCTTCTACGGCATCAATGAATCCTTTCCGAGCATCGCTGTTGTTAGTCTTGGCAAGAAGAGCGCCGGTTTCAATGAACTTGAAGAGGTTGATGAGAAAAGGGAGAACATTCGGGCAGCCGTTGCATGTGAGTATCAGCTTTTCTCAAGAGTGCCGGCTCATAACTTCTCTCCCTCTTTTTTTTTGCAGCTGGCGTGAAGCAGCTGCAAGATGCCGGTGTCAACGTCATTCACGTTGACCCTTGTGGCGACCCTGAAGGTTTGTGCTTTGAATTGTTCAAAAGAATTCTAAAGATGATCCTAAAACTTGTGAAACCTTTTACTGGGGTCAAATTTGATTTTTGAAGTTGAGTTGCTGGTTGAACATTATTCTTGTTTGCATTGAATTCAAGTGGTTTTAATGGATGTTGTTTCCATGCAGCTGCTGCTGAAGGAGCGGGTCTCGTCACTTGGGCGTATGATGCATTGAAGGAGAAGAAATCACCAAAGGTTGAGTTGCAGTGCTTCACCGAAGGAGCGGATGACACCTCAAGGTAGCCTCTGTTGTCTGCAATGTCTGGCCGCTTAACCAGTCCTCTAATGCAGTGTTCAGTCCTTGTGGAATCGAGGCAGCATTTTGGCAGAGGGCCAGAACTTCTCCCGTCTCCTCATGGAGGCCCCAGCCAATGTGATCACACCAACGGGATTCACTGAATTGGCAAAAGAGTACTTGAGTAATCTGGCCAACGTCACTGTACACGTGCGGTGTGTATGACTGATGTGCACAGCAAGCACAGGCGATCAGAGTTCTCTTTTGACTTCAGTGACCGTGAGTGGGCTGAGAAGATGAAAATGAACAGTTTTCTCAGCGTCACCAACGGTTCCTGGGAACCCTGCAAGTTCCTGGAAATTATTTACAATGGAGGAAAACCAGGCGACGCTCCATTTGCGATTGTCGGCAAAGGCGTTACATTTGACAGGTAATTAGCCATTGTATCTCATCTGATCTCATGATTGTTTTCTCAGTGGTGGAATCTCGCTGAAGCCCCCAGCCAGCATGGATGAGATGAGGGCGGACATGGGTGGAGCAGCGTGCACTCTGGGCTCAATCTTCACAGCAGCTAAACTCGAACTGCCAGTCAATGTTCACGGTGAGAAAACACCGACACCAGGCAGCATTTTCATCAATTAATTCTTCAGGGTTCATGCCTTTGTGTGAGAACATGCCAGGCCACAAAGCTACAAAGCCTGGCGATGTAGTCACTGCCATGAATGGCAAAACTATTCAGGTAAGACTCTATTGCACTGTATTGACAGATCTCATGATTATAAGTATTATCTCAGGTCGACAACACAGATGCTGAAGGCCGCTTGATTCTGGCGGATGCTCTGTGCTATGCTCAGACGTTCAAGCCATCTGGCATCATTGATATGGCCACACTCACTGGTCAGTGCTTCCACTACTCCTTGCGGGGTGAACTGACATTCACTTGTAACCCTCAACATTGGCTGAAAACACTTGATAATTCTTTCTCAGTTAAATTCATGGTTGATGCTCATTAATACATGTGGTATTCCAGGATTTTCAGAAATAATTTCTTCGTGCAACAGAAGCTGTAAACAAGCTTGCACGATGGCATATTGCATATTGAAAAACCGTGAATGTAGCAGAATTTGAAGCAAGGCAGAAATTTTCCGTTCTGCAATATTGCGCTATTGACATGGTATTGTGCTTACTGTGCTATCCACATCGCAACAAAACAATAATCAAATTTATGCAGCTCACACAAACGCATTGAACTACTTGACCACGGTGATGATATGTCATCCATTTTCTCCTTTCTTTTTTGTGCATGGATTTTTTATGTGTCTTAAATCCTGAAGGCAATTGTTGATTTTTTCATGAATTGCTTGCTTTCCTGCCATAGGTGCTATGATGGTTGCTTTAGGCTCATCCGCATCCGGTGTCTTCTCTTCCTCAACTGAACTCTGGGATATCATTCACAAGGTGATGATTACTGCTGTCAAACCATCCATTCATTCCCCTCATTTAGGCTGGGCACCGCAGTGGAGATCGTGTGTGGAGGATGCCTCTGTTCCGTCACTACACCCGACAGGTCACTGAAACAGCGCTGGCTGACCTTAACAACATCGGCAGTGGAGGCCGCGTGGGGGGAGCATGTACTGCAGCCGCCTTCCTCAGGGTCAGGGGGTCATCCAGAGGCCATTCAGAGGTCATTTGTATTTATTTTATTGCAGGAGTTTGTAGAGCACGATAAGTGGATGCACATCGACATTGCTGGAGTGATGACCAACAAGAAAGAGGTTGCGTACCTCGGGGCTGGAATGTCAGGTGATAATTTGAATTTTAGTTAATTCAACTAATTAATCATCTAAATCTTGGGATTTTGATAATGAATGAGCCACTCGGACCATTGTGGAATTTTTGTCATCTCTTGCCATGAAGTGATACCATCCGACCTACTCAACATTAACCCTATTATGGATATCAATTTTGTTTTTAATAAATCAAAAAATTTAACCATAACTCTGTGTTTCGAAACTTTCGATTCCTGTGGTTAGGCATGAATGTGTTATTTTACAAAACATACATGTGTTATAATTCTTCAGCAATTCAGTTGAGAAATGAGAGAAGAGATTGTGTTGGTTGGTTGATTTTAGCACAGGTTGCGAGCACGACTCGATTCCGTAATCCAATATGAGGAAACAATAGGCCTTTCTGCTATGACTCCGGAACTAATTGCTGAATCGGGTAGAATGTGGGCGCTAACCGTAGCTATATCTATCACTAGTTCCACCGTATGTAACCGACGATCATCCTGAATCCCAGGTTACATAACGGTCTCATTGGCTCCCTGGGCGATATTTAAAAATGGCCAGTGCTCCGGAATACCCAAGTAAATATAACATAGGCTAGTATTTTTAATATGACATATTTATTGTCAGATCAACATCATTTTATAAGATATACGGCATTAAAGGCTGTTTATGCTTCCTTTCTGATTGCATTATAATATCAAGATAACTGCTCATTTGGTTCATTTCCTACTTCTTTCATTGTCTAATTACTTCAAAAAATTTCCTGTTCACGTCTCTGACTGATTTCTTGTGGTTCTTTTTTATTTTTTATTTTTTTTTTATTTTATTATTTTTTTTTTTTACTTTAGTCAACCGTTTCTCCGTGATTGGCAATGTTTCATCGTTCATTTTTCTTACGTCTACCAAGCATGACAATATCCTTGTCCGAAAGTATTTTGTAGGTCAAAGGTCAAAAGACAATAAAGTCAAATGACTATAAATATGTGACATGTTTGATCACCTCTACTTCATTCAATATTGATCATAACTATCTCATGTTTTCGTTATATTATTCAATGTCTCATTTTCAACGAAAGTTTGCTTCATACTCTGTACCCTCAGTTGCGTCATTATTGCGTAATAGTCGATAATGTGAAAACGAGATTTTTCAAACTAATCTAACTTCTTCGTCAAGCACGATATCACGCTGTAATTTTCAGTGATGGTTCATAATATTATTGTTCTATCTAATTATAACTTTCAATTGTATCATTATAAGGTCAAGGTCGTTATGACGTTTATTCACTTTTTTCGCCATATAAGGCATTATGTCCGTACAGTACAGTTCATTTAACACAAAGCAGTGCCCTCAGTGTCTGGTCAATCTATGGCAATGATTCATTGTGCCCTTTGTTGTGTGACAATCTGTGAATGTCCAAATATAGTCCCAACCTAATTTAGCCTCTATCATGTTTCATGATGGTTAGTTTTGAAATCAGAATACATCAATGTGCAGATATAATATAGGGCAATATTTTTATAATGACATATTTGGTGTCAGATCAATATTTTACATGATGTATGACATAATAGATTGTCAATGCTAATTAACATACGTAAAACGTTATGATTTTCTTTGAGTGCATTATAGGCCTAATTTCAAATCAACTCCTCATTTTGTTTGCCTCCCTCTTCTCGTAAGTAACAATGTTTCATCTTTTATTTTTCTTACGTCTATCAAGTATGACAATATCCTTGTCCGAAAGTATTTTGTAGGTTCTAGATCAAAGGGCAAGGTCACACTGACCATAAATAGGTGTCAAGTTTGATCACCTCTATCTCATTCAATATTGATCATAGCGTTCTCATTTTTTCGTTAAGTTGTTCATTTCCAACGAAAGTGATCTCTGTACTTTGCATGCTCAGTGCCATCATTATTGCGTAATAGTCGATAATGTGAAAACGAGATTTTTCAAACTAATCTAACTTATTCGTCAAGCACGATATCACGCTGTAATTTTCAGTGATAGTTGATAATATTATTGTTCTTTCTAGTTAAAATTATAAATTATGTCATTACAAGGTCAACGTCGTTATGACGGATTTACGCTTTTTTCACCATATAAGGCTTGATATCCATACATTACAGTTAATTTAACACAAAGCCTTGCCCGTAGTGTCTGGTCAAACTATAACAATAATTCATTGTGCCCTTTTGTGTGTAACAATCTGTGAATGTCCAAATATGGTCATAACCTAATATAGCCTATATCTTGCTTTATAATGGTTACTTTTAAAATCAAATTACATCAATATGTAGATATAATGTAGGCTAGTTTGTTTTTTAATTGACATATTTGTTGTCAGATCAACATTTTACAAGATATACGCCATTAAAGGCTGTTCATGCTTATAATACGTAAAACATGATGATTTTCTTTCTGATTGCATTATGATATCAAGATATCTCTCCATTTGGTTCGGTTCCTACTTTTTTCATACTCAAATTACTTCAAAAAATTTCCTGTTCACGTCTCTGACTGATTTCTTGTTTTTATCTTTCAATCCTTGTTTACTGTGCACTGTGTGTGCATGTACTGTTACTACTGTACCTCTTCTTTCCAAACACACCTCCGTGTGTCAAAAGAATGTACTGTGTCTGTGACTGCTTCCTCTTGAAAATTAACCCTCTTGATCGGGTGAGCTGTTATGTTGATAGAGTATTCTGTGACACTTTGGCCTACAGCCTTACGCAATTGATATCAATTTAATTGCTCCAACATTACACGTATGTGCGACCACATGATGTCAGATCAGATGTTAATACCGTTTGCATATAGCCCAAGTAATAAGGGAATGTCTCAACATGGAAGTTGATAGTAGTTGAGTTGAAATTTTGGTCGCTATTCTTTTCACAAGGAAATCCGAAAATGCACATAAGCATGCAACCCAGGAACTCGTGAATATTCTTCACTAAACGCCATTTGGCAAAGAGAACACGATGTCAAACTGACGTGAAATTTGGAGATTAGATTAAGATAGAGTAACTATTCACAGAATCACGCGTAGCTTTGTTAATTATTTCCCTGGCATAAATACTTTTTAATTGAGCGCACTTCTACCGACATTACTCTCGAAGCCTCATTTGGGGCGCCAAAAGTTTGATTTGTGGGCGTCTCATAACACTTTCTCACAACATCTGATCACTGATTTTAATTAAGTACACTGTTTTGTTTATTGGCATTGCTGTGATGAAAACTAAATCGAATTTCAATGATTTGATGATATTCATATTCCTAACATAACAATACAAAATTGCACTAAACGAAGAAGTGGTACTTGTTCGCCAAAAGAAAATATTGAACCCGAATCGTCCTGTTACGTTTTTTTTGTTGTTTTTTTGCTTTTTTTTTTCTTTTTTTTTTCTTTCGTTTTTTTTCGTTTTTTTTTTTTTTCGTTTTTTTTTTTTTTTTTTTTTTTTTTTTTTGCCGAAACGTAAACATATCACAAACAGATTGCGGGCCACCTTTTTACGGGACCGTTAGACTTACTTTGAATCCAATGATTTCAATCAAACTGGCACATACATGCAAATTAACATGAACATGTGTCTGGCAATTAATTGTGTAATTCATTTAATGTTTTCCAGTTTTTATTAATGTTTAATTACTCGAAGGAACATAAATTTAGGCCAGTACTAGTGCTTCATTTTACCATTTAATGGTAAAATGAAGCCCAGAAGAGAGTAGTACTACATGATTCTCGACACGCATACTGAGTCTGAGTATCATCATAGTACGCGTTCTCTGATATCATGTAAAATACGTGTACAGAGTACGTGTATTCAGTATGCTTACGTGTGTCCACTGCGGCCAGCCATATATACGAGTATAGTGTACTTACAAATCTGTGCTTGTAATTATGCTTACTTATTGGTAAAAATTAAAGAATGACTCCGAAAGGATGAGATCAATTTCCGCTGTCAACCGATATCTGAAAAGGACACTGATGATACCAGTACTGTACTAGTAACGGTCATAAATACGTCAACGCCGAAGCAAGAATGATGTGAGGACACAACACGCTTCATATAATCCTCCCAGTGGTGAATGATCTTATGCGATACGACAATTAAAGAGATAATACGCCCCGAAGGATCCCTGTGTTGGCTTCACTCATTATGGCTAATGGAACACAATGCTGACGACAACCCACACCCATGAATTACGAGCCATGCAAAAATGCAGACCCTGAAGCATCTGAAATGGTACCTGTTGTTAACAGTCACGTGATCTTTACCTTCGGGGGCTTCTTCCAACAGAGCTACGTGGATAATATGGACGAGAGACCATTTTGATAAAAAAAATAAAGGTTAACTGTGAACGAAATGCAAGACAAATTAAAATACGAATTTCCTGCTCAGGCAGAATAGCTTGAAACGAGATGAGTGCGAGATTTGTTTTATGAGAACTGCCGAAAGATCTGTTCACTCAACGGCTCCCATTGCTAACAATAGGAAAATTACTTTTATTACGTCACTACAGTCTGAAATCGAACGCATGATGAAAGCAAGATTTTAAGCCTCTCAAATTTGATGTATCTAGGATTTAGCCCACAGCAAGCGTATTGTCTAAAATAGATCAGTCAAAATTAAGGCGTATTTGTCTTTTGGGATGCATCCACTATCATCCATTACTATTTCAAAACAATCTGAGATCCTCTCTGAATACATTTGGC
Source organism: Capitella teleta (assembly GCA_000328365.1). Taxonomy (NCBI): domain Eukaryota; kingdom Metazoa; phylum Annelida; class Polychaeta; family Capitellidae; genus Capitella; species Capitella teleta. Next base: position 101,793 of record KB291798.1, read on the forward strand.
TAATAAGAGAACAAACTGCACCCGATTCTCATATCTGTGAAAGCTGCCTGGTTGCAAGATTGATCTTATTAGGCAGCAGCCCTAGCGGTAAATTAAGATACTTGTAACGTGCCTATTTCTTTTTCTATACATATACTTCTAACGGAATATGTAGGCATAAAAGAATATGCCTCCACTTTTCGTAATATTGCAAGTGATATCGGCCGAAATTCATGTCATTTAAATTGAAGGATTTGTAAACCACTATAATAATATATGTAAAGGCATAAATTATCCTAAATCACTCATCATGTCGCAAAATCACATCGGTGTTGGTGCTTCGGTATTTGGCATAAAAGTTTGAGTAAAAAACTTATTACTCCTAAAAAGTTTAATTATCGTCCTGTCACTACTGAGATATCTAATCTCACCGTGATTATAAAACAATATCCAGAACTAATGAATAAATGATAGTAACTCTCACAAAAGGGTACGTCAGATACTAGGGAGATACGTCGTGATATTGTTCTAGTAGGCTACATTGGGATGGCAGGCTAATTTTTGGGGAAGATTCGCAGCTGCATTGAATACTCGTACGTCGATGACTATGGACTTCATCTTGTTGTGGGAGTACTCGAAACAATTAATGTACGCCAAGCAAGATTCATGGATTGATTGTACACTGCGATCAATTCTGGATCGCGAGCGGTTTGAGAATGACGATAATAGATTTTCGCACTAGTGACACTACTATAGCATGTTGAAAATACCTGTAGATCCAAGCATGGATTTATCTATGTTTAAAACCATTTACAGATCAGCGCGTTTATTTTGCGAGATATTAAACACAATTATACTTGAATTTCTAGAAAGGTTTTCGGCCGAACATGGAACGCATAACACAGAAATTTGAATTTTAACTTGAATGTAGGTTAGCTTTCCATATGAAAATTACCAGCACTGATTTTTACAGAAAGTCACGTGATAAAAATTTTTTAGTGAAGCAGGGGTCGTCATTTTGCCTTTCCCCCCCCCCAAAAAAAAAAATGAAAAAAAAATGAAAAAAAAAAAAAATGAAAAAAATGAAAAAAATGAAAAAAAGAAACCAAACAAAACAACAACAACAAAACACGCAGACTATTAATCCTCCGCGGATATCTCCAATATTTTCTTCATATAAGCATCAAAGCAATGAAAAAACAAGTGTTTGTTACATTTTGATTAAATTATTATAAAATGGTAAAATGGAGCCCAGAAGAGAATTAACACTAGTACTGGTCTAAATTCATTATTCATTCGTGTAATTAAACAGGGATTAAAACCGGAAGCATAAGGTGTATTGTACAATTATTTGTCAAACAGATTTTCATGTTAATTTGCATGTGTGTGCCAAGTTTTATTGAAGTCATTTAATCCAAAGTAGGTCTAACCATTGAAGTTAAAAGGGTATTTCTATGGGTCTAACGGTCCCGTAAAAGCGTGTCCTGCAATTAGCATACGTTATTTTTTTAAAGTTTACTTAACAAGATGATTCAGATTCAATATTTTATTTCCCCAAATTCGCACTATTTAGTCTTTTAGTTTGATTTTGTAGTATCAGGTTAGGAACATGAATATGCACATGAAAATTCATATTTCTAGTATTGCGCGTTCTATGTACGGCCAAAGAACTCGAACAACCATTGTACATCTACTATTCAAACTGCTCCACGAACCACGAAGATCATAGCAACCCGTCACAACGGAAAACAGACAAAACGTCAACCACTTTGTGAATTAATGCTCGACGTACCTCTTCGAATCTCACTAAGGCCCGACTTCTCAGACGATCGCTACCTCAATGTCCTTGTTTGGCCGAATTCTCATATATTTAGCACCCAAGGAGTCTATTTAACAACGTCATCTCTTGACTCAATCCCCGTTTGGAAATTGTCCAGAATGGACAAAGCAGGAATGCGTTGCTCAGAAGAGCAATGCAGCTGGAGTGTTGTTTCCATGCTTTGGTGCATATGCACATAACAATAACATAACAGCGAATCCACGTTTCCATTATGGGGAAAACACTCAAGATCAACTGAGGATTTGATGACCTTTGTGTCATTCGGTCAAACGAATCCCAGAAGAACAAAACAAAATAATTATTTAAAAAAAACGTATCCCAAAACGATGTGCTTGAAATGTGACCTCACAACGTGAAACATCACACCGTGCCTATACACATGATATAAGCAGTAGGAGCTGAACTGTGTACAGTGTACATTGTATTGCCTGAGCGCGCTTTTACTTCGTGGTGGCTGGGCGAATTGTGATCGGATCTCACGTACGTCTAACTGATTAATGGTTGATAATCTTAATGATTTTGCAGGAATCATCAGAATGACCTTGATGTGACTGTCACGTTGATTTATTTCCGTTGAGCACAGGTCAGAAATATCCCGGGAATTATGAGGAAAAGGCGCGTCCGAAGGATTTAGCTCAACCTTCGGTAACTGCTGACATCACACATATATTATACTAGTACATTCTCCGTTCTCCATCAGTCTACATTCTTCTCAATTATAGAAATGCACATACGTTGAGTCATATACTGTATAATGACGGTTCAATATCAAATAAGATCATTAAAAATGCTTGAATTTAATGCCCAACACACACTACAGTTATATTGAGATTGCCCGTTTCTTCTCTTTCAATTCCATAATACCATTCAATCATTTTCTTGAAATAAACTGCACGTACACATTTCTGTTAAATACAATGTTTTCTCTTTCTATCTACTATGTAACTTCAGCTAGAATCTGCTAGATCATCAATGCGCTTCATAACACAGAACATATGCTTCATAACAACTGATATGCAACGACAATAATCCATGAATGGCCTAATTCAAACCATCCGCGACTTAACCAAGGCTAATTAAAAAAATGTCGGATTTTCAACCACGGATCGATATTTTTGGACCACATAAATTGGTAAATATACTCATTGTGTGTTGTTTCTGTTTTCACGGTAAAACTGAATAAGGATCTCTCTATTAAAGCGTCATGTGATTATTTAATAGCCCTTATTATATTATATATTATATGATTATATTTTATATTTTATATTATTAATAACTCACGATATTAATGAGTTATCGTTGTTTTCCGAGTCGAGGCGACGATGCCGAATCGTTTGTGTTGATCCGTTACCATTCCAACCTTTCTGGCGCGACTCGCCTGGAGGCAAATAATTATGCAAGCCAAATCTATTTGGCGGGAGGATTAGAACCACGAGTAATTATGTGCTGTTCGTGTCTCTTTTATTGGACGATCAATTTGGGTGCATATTTTGCGAAATTTGCATTATATATCAGTCCTTAATTGATCTTTAAGACCATCTTTTGACCCGCGTTTCAATCATTCCTTCTGAAGTGAGGGCCCTGAGGCAAAGGTATAATTATTTCTCATGACCTATTATGAGAAATTTCAAATGCATTGCGAAATGTTCCCGACTTCAAAATCGAGCCCATGCACGGTGCCAAAATTGTACATCTTGAAATGACGCAATGGTGCTTTCCGACGTGTTGAGATAATCAGTAGAAATAGTATACCCTCTTTAGAATACCCATACAATTTGATTCGTGCTCCATCCTATATCGACCACTTGCATGCAAATGCTTTAAATCGACCACGCAGTTCATGATCGATGAGCGATGTGAGGGTGTTTTTATTCTTCCGAGTACTGCCCTGTGTTCGCATATTCTAACAAAACCCAAGCACCGTATTGAGACAAAACATCCCCCACCCCCACCCCACCCCCACATTTTGTTGGAGCAAAGGACCACGGAAACGTGATGAGAAAGTGGCTTGCGAAGTTCCGCTTGTTGTCTGCCCCAATTTGGTATGTGCTGATCTCATAATTTTTACAGCCAGGTTTACACTTGCACCCGGCAGCTTTCCCTTAACAGATGATATCACATAAAATGAATGTTTATGACTTAATATAATAATAATAATAATATCATTTATTCACCACAACAATAATGGTAATTAATGAGTTAACAGAAAAAAGAGGAGAGAAAAAAAAAATAACGAAAAAATAACAAAATAGAAAAATAGAAAAAAAAAAAATAAAGAAAAATTGAAAGACCAATTAATCAGGCATCAGACAAATGAAATTTAACATTATTAGAATTTCGTGAAAAGACATGAAAGGTGACGAATGAGATTTCATTTGCAGAAGTTCTATTATTAATTTAGAATAAACAAAAGTGGAGTGATCAATTTCAGAGA
>KB291798.1:106095-125574 GCA_000328365.1 Capitella teleta
ATGCAGTTTTGTGGCCATTCTATCTGCTGTAATATTATCCTGGTTGCGAATAACCCATTTTGCTGCATGTTTATAATCTTTCTTACTTGACTGTCTTATATCTCTAATCAAACCGACTTCGGGCATTCCGTTCTCTACCCAAACCTTGTTCCAGAAAATAGATTTATTCCGATAGGGAGTTACTACTTCTGACCAACCGGCTAACGCTTTCTTTCTCTGTCTTGGAATACACTCAGAGGCCGCTGATTTCATTGCATCAATGAGACGCCCATAGTAAGTGTTAATTTCAGTTGAATGGCTGGAGCAATCTAGGTCAGGACACAACAATACCTTTCGGGGTAGAACAATACTATTTAGTTTAACACGCAATCGCTCCTTATAGGAAACAATATTATGATCCGTAGCTCTACGCCATGATATTTTACAAGCTAGGTGCACTCTCGGCTCATTTGAATAATGGAAACTCATGTTCAGCTTTAGAGACAAAGGGACATGGTCTGATAGATTATCCCCATCGACATTTGTAGAGTAATCAACAATCAAAGGTACTAAGTTCTCACTAACAATAAAATGATCTACTGTGGATTGGGCCGCATTAAAATCATTATAATACGTGAACTTTACACTGCTCACTGACTGCTCAATACAGAACGCTAGCGAATGTCGGCTACAGAATTCTTTTAAAGGCTCAACATGCATTGATCTATGTCGACCTAGATCGGTATTTAGGTCACCTCCAATAACAATGAAATCAACATCTAAGTGGGTATAAATAACACTACTAAGTTCATCTAGGACATCTGTGAATGCTTGTACAAATATCATATAAGCATATAGGGTTCAATCTCAAAGTGCACGTTCATTGCGGCACATACTAGCACATGTTCATAACACGTGAATTAGGGCAAAACATGTGAATGAGGAGGATGCCTTCTCACAAGACTTGTCTTCACAGAATAGAGGAAATTACACCCATCGCGCATTATCCCTTGGTCGTTCACTGTGGCTGCAATTCATTGTTCTCACCTGGTATCTGTTAATGCAAGAGTGCTTTGACGTCGCCGCTAATTGTGTTCATATTCACCAATAAGACTGATTTAATTTGACTACTATTTTTGGGGAGCTTGTCTCTTACAGGGGCATACAAGGGGACTTAACTAGGTCAAAGCCCTAGCTATACTGATGAATGTTAGGAGATAATAATTTCATATCAGCATATGCTATAAACTTTTATGTGAATATAACATGCATGACATGCATGTAAACGGACAGCCCAACACAATATCCCAGCACAAGCTTCGGTTCGACCACTTGTATGGGTCAATCGTTTGACAGCGTAAAATTAAACGTTTACAGAAAAGAACAATGATTTGACCTTCGAAACAACACTGACGTTAGCCGCTTGGCCAACTTTAATAATCACAGAGAACGGCATCCTCTGACTGATTCATTGCAAATAAGGCTGTCAGTGCTTCACTGCCCGCTAAACAAGGAACCGCAGGGAAAAGCCTATCACCGCCCACTCCAGCCCACGCGACATCATCGGTAGCTCATCGTCGTACCGGAACCTGACCGCGATTCAATTGCGCATGCGTCAGCGCGTGACTAAAGAAGTTGGCGCTAACGGCGACCGTGCTCCGCTTTTGCGCGGGAGATGCTCCAATGCTGGTTGCCCATAAAAGGGCGGCGTACGCCAGAACAAGCCTCATTCAAACGTTAGGGAAGGCGGAATTGAGCGCTGATCGACTCCTCAATTCTGGATAGAACTCAAAATTGCTTCTTTGCATTCACATTCACTGCCTTCTCAACACAGTAATTCAATTCAATCCCATAAACGCTGAATTCTGCTTTCCACGATGACTTACACAGCCTCGTTAGGAATATACCTGTTCACCCTGACCCTCTGCTGCTCTTTCTTTATTCAAGGTGAGTTCAATTGCTGCTGAGGATTATAACGATGGACAAGACAAGTTTGGAATTGATTGTGACCTATTACGGTTCAGAATATGCTTCAAATCAACAAATAGGCCTACTTTGTTCTATTGTCTGGCTATACATTGCTGCGTTTTGAAAACATAATTATATACTCGCTGTAAGTATGGTCGAACTTTTACATCAAATTAAAGAAGCTAAATTCTTTGTAAAGTAAGTGTTGGGGGTTCACGAGGGTTGCTCGGAAAGTCTTTGGCCTAACATAAAACGCGTTATCACAGAATGTTGAAATTTGATTTGAATATGGGTTAACTTTCCAGATGCAGATTGCTAGCATTGAATTTCCCAGAAAGTCGCGTGATCACCTCTGGCACCAATTGAGTGATGCAGGGATCGGCATTTCATCTAAATGCGGCAAACTCCTGATTTACGCGCTAATTCAAAATCAATTTTAGGCTATTATTCTTTTACGGATATCTTCGATATTTTCCCCATAAACGCATTGACGCAATGAAAAAGTGTTTGCAACATTTTGATGGAACTGAAGCCCAGAAAAGAGCACTAGTACTGGCATAAAAATTATGTTCCTTCTGATGATTATACATTAATAAAAACGGGAAACCATTATGTGAATTACACAAGTATTTGACAAACACATGTTCGTGTTAATTTGCATGTTTGTGCAAAGTTTTATTGAAATCAATTCATCCAAAGTTGGCCTAACGGTCCCGTAAATACGTTTCCCGCAATCCCTTTGTGGTATTCTTACGTTTCGGCAAAACTTAAAGAAGAGTTGGGCTCAATATTTTATTTTCCCAAAAAGAGCGTCATATATTCCTTTAATGAGATATTAAAGTATCATGTTAGGAATCTAAATATTATCAAATCCTTAAAATAAAGTGATACAATTATACAGAAGTGTGCATAAATATATGCGCACAGTCAGTATTTTGTCACTCTAAAATATCCATTTAGAAGACACACATACACACCCAAACACCCCCCTTACACACACACCCACACACCCTCCCTACATCCACCCACACACCCACACACACCATCCCCCTACACACACACCTACACGCACACATCATCATCACACACACCATCACACACACACCCTCACACACACACACCCACACCCCACACACACGTATAGTGACATATTTGAATAAATTACTAGTAAGGCAATGTCAAATCATTCCACCCAAAGAAACTCCAATTCAACTCATTTAACCAAGGAACCTCCAATTCAACTCATTTAACCAAGGAACCTCCAATTCAACTCATTTAACCAAGGAACCTCCAATTCAACTCATTCCACCCAAAGAAACCTCAATTCAACTCATTCCACCCAAAGAACCTCCAATTCAACTCATTCCACCCAAAAAACCTCCAATTCAACTCACTCCACCCAAAGAACCTCCAATTCAACTCACTCCACCAAAAGAACCTCCAATTCAACTCACTCCACCCTGACCTTACAGTTAACTTCCACGCCTCAGTAATTTCCCCACCCTTGACGGGGGTCCCTTGCGTCATCGATTTTCCCTAAAATGAGATTAAAGTATCTAGTATAGTAATAGTAAACATATAGGATGTAACACGGAACAAACTAACTCTTTAGAATGCTTCTTTTATGCTTCCTTTTGTTTTCATGGTGACGAAAAGAGAAGGACTCAATTTCTAATTTCTCTTTTTGTTTTTCGATAAAATTGTGAATTTATCACGTCAGATGGGAATTCTGGAAGTGGAAACTATAAAATCTGTATTCCTGTTCTATCAAAGAACATTTGGATACTAAATTTGTCCCTGGATCATGCTCTGGCGCTGCTCAGTGGCGACAAGGCTACAAGACATCATACTCATCATACTCATCACTGGTCTCATTGTAATGCAAAGATACGGAACGAAAAGCTTACACAAGGCAAGAACTGATTGCTCTCAGAGATCAGAATGTGACATCATGTGTGGATCTTCATTTAAATTAACCGAAACAGTCATTTATTTATTTATTTATTTATTTATTTATTTATTTATTTATTTATTTATTTATTTATTTATTTATTTATTTATTTATTTATTTATTTATTTATTTATTTATTTATTTATTTATTTATTTATTTATTTATTTATTTATTTATTTATTTATTTATTTATTTATTTATTTATTTATTTATTAAGTTTCATGCATGCAAAAATAATATTACAATAAAATCAATGCATGCAACAGCTTGGCAGAACAGGAAAACCTATAAAAACTGTCAGTTAAAAAAAAAAAAAAATCTTTACCATCTGGAAGAAGACTGTCGATTCCAAGAATTCGGACAGCTTGCTTCAAGCGAACTTTCATCCCTTCATCAATCATTTCGACTAATTCTTGTGGCCAAACACATCCCTTCGGACATTAAATGTTTATCTTATCCTATCTTATCTTATCTTATATCTTATCTTATCTAACTACAATTTCGCACCTGCGGAGGAACTGTGGGCATTTCATTTTTCAGTGGATTTATTGAGAACATTCCTGGCTTGATTTACTATAGATCCTCCTCCAAAGCACCTAGAATGCTGCAGTTGCTCTATACCTTCGGTGTGTGTAACTTTTATAATGGATTTTACGTCCTGTGGAAATCAATTAAAATATTAATTAGTATAATCCTGATATGTCAAAGTACGGGGGACTTTTGAAATGACTGCGACGTATACCCTATCAAGATATATAGTAATAAAGGTCATTATAAGTATCTCAAGATTTTATTATCGTACATCGTATATAAGTGTAACGCACCCTATACCCGAACAAATGAACTGGTTGGGAATAACGAATGACCTCGTACTTGGCCACACTTGGTATCAACCATGACACCGTTGAAGTGTTTCTACGTCTCGACCTATGGAGCTTTTCGAGTTATAGAAGTTCGACACATCGTTACCAAATCCAATATACGGGAATAGCAGCAATTCGACATATTTTTAAAGTACCAAGAATTATACTCATATATAATACTGTAAGCATGTATTTATATCGATAACATGTAGCAATAAAACTTAATAGGCTATAATAAATCGTAGTTTTATTTGCGCCATTTTCGGCCCCATGTGGTAATAAGCGAATACACTAAGCGTTGAGCGCGTCAACGGTGTCCGAGGGTGAAATCTGGAAGAGTTCATGTCCCGACATGCAACCCCACCTCTGGGCTAATTAGCGTGAACCTTTGTGTTGATGTTATATAACATGATGCCAACAGACTGCAATGGCCAGATACAATACCGGATCTGAGTGGTGTATCTGTGGCAGTACGCTTGGGTGTGGATTGAGTATAGTATAGTAGGGAGCAGTATATGTATATAGTAATTACTAATAGCGAATATCTGATGTGAGTCGGGAATGGGTGTGATCTAATTACCACAGTAAACAATCGTTATACGTAATGTCACTCATAATGTCATATACGTATTCAGTGGGCAAAGATATATCGATATCGGCCTTCACTGGTCTCCGGCGCTATACTGAAAAGAAGCACCGGCACACACCGATAAAAACTTACCCCTATTTTGGTACATCTATTTCCCTCGATTTCACATGACGTCACTCGAAATTCCCAAAATGGCTCACAAGGCGAGACGAATGAAACTGAATCCACAGTATTTGCTGAATACGACAAGTTGACTAAATGTTACGATAAATAGCAGCCAACGAGATACCACCTGTCATCGGTGTGTGCCTGTGTCATTAAAAATATGACCAGGGAACCAGTGAACGATGTCCCTTCGACCCAATAGGGTAAATGTCGATAACCTGGAAGTAAAACCCCGTGCAGGCGAAGAGCATAGTTAAAGAGCAGACGCAGTTTTGGTGGAATATTTATCAAGAAAGATGGCGTTGTTTATAACGTGCGGAGCTCGATTGATGCGGTTTTCTTTTCGCTCTTTTAATTCACGTTACACCTGTATGTTAACAATAAGGGAAAATACCAGTTATGCATTATGGTCGTTGCCTCCAAGTACATGTTCTGAAGCTCGTTCATGATCTAGCTGAAGCTACATAGCAGGGAAAGATAGACAACATGGTTTGTGGCATAAATAGAAATCCGTCCTGCAGGGTTGAAATCCAATGAACAAGTGAAGATTTTGCGCGCAGGGCTGACCACTCACCCGTGGCTTGGAACCACGCATGCGCATGTTCTGGGCATCTCCTGCGTGCTTGCAACGCGGGCGCGCCTCGATTGCATAAACTTCCTTATGTCTTGACTGTATATCGCATAAGAGGCCATTAAGCACTGTATATTGAGTAACTGTCGCTCTGACAGTAAGAAAACCTGCAGATGGTGCATTTATGGGGTATATTTAATAGGTCTTCCAACATGGAAAACGGACCGTGCCAAGTGCCAAACATGGATGAAAGCTTGAGGGCGTGAAAATTTCGCCGTCGACCGAGTGACTAAGTACACTTGCATTTGCTCGAAGTATTTTGTCCACGGGAGCAACTGATGCATATCCAAATTCATCCAAGCAGACATACATGTTTCCGAGGCGCAGATGTCTTTGTGACTTCAATTGCAATTAGCACGCTCTCCGTCGCACAATGAGATGGTTGCATTCATGCTTTGATCTTAGTTATGAATCAGAGCTAAAGCACAAAAGCTTTGATATGCTCTTCGAATCTCTAGAGTGCATTCATGCTTTGATCTCATAGTTAAAGATCACAGCCAATGGAGTTAAAGATCACAAAGCACCAACTTCAGTAAATTTTATCACTTTGCACCACCAATCAGCATATATCATGCATTTAATAAAAAATAAAAAAATGGCTTGCAGTTGAAAAGTCTCGCTCAAGATGGAGGCCAACAACACACACGCACAATTATCGTAATTCTGCTTCATGGTATCCCGGAGTAGAAACGCCACGATCTTTCAAATAACGCTGTAAATCTGGGACTTTTCGCTTCGCAAATTTAACTTGTTCCGCTTGGCGCCATGTTTGGAAATGAAATTTTTGTCCCATCTCTGAGACTACGTCAGCTCTGCGTCGATCTACGATTCTACGTCGACCTGCGCCGCTCTGCGCATGTGCCAAAGGTTACCAACACATCAGCTATTAAGATAATTGCATGTAACCAGAGATATGAGCCCCAATGTCAGTCGGACTTGAAGAAACCTCGGTTCCTCTTCATGGTCAGAGGGGATCACGAGCAAGGCAAATTGTGGCTGATTATTTCATTTTCACCTACTCATGTTTATCATACCGAATCCCCTCGTTATCACAACAACATTTTGTAAAACCATGGATGTTCGGATTCTGAGTGGGGACTGCATCAGTAGGATTTCCATGGTTTGCATGACCACATGCCCTCTACGGGCTGCGCAACCAGTACTTTCTGTTAAGAAGCATACACTTTTGTCTAACCAGGTACCACAGTTTGACACTATGCAATGTGTCATGCTGTAATGGACATGTGTAGAGTTATCGTCTGCACGATAGACGAGCGCGCTAGCATGATGCCGTCGCGGCCTCTCGCGCCTCTACTAGAAGTATTTCCGTTGCGTTGATGTTTTTCACTTCCGATTGGGGACTTCTCCACTCGCCATTTACTTCTTCCACAACCTTGCTGGCCTCCTTAGGGTTATTGTGGCATTTCTCCGACTTAATTATAGCCTATAGTCTTCATATAATTACATGTATAATATGACGTATCATAATTTCATTAGTATAATAATATTATTACCATTCAATTACGTACAGGGTATTATCTCGAGGCCATTAGCAATAATAATGGGTCTTCCGTGGTAGGCTCTAATATGGTAACACCAGGAAGTTTTGCTGCACATACATTATTTTGATCGGCACAGAATTATTATCCTCGCGAATCTCTTGCGTTCACCTCTGATTGGGTATTCAGCCAATAGCAATAAATTCTGATACTTGCAGCTTATTGTTTCTGGCTTTGATAATTAATTGGCCCTGATGCTCACCTTTGATGACGTAACGAAGTATTTGTTTGGTGTACATAAGGATTTATAGATGCATCAAATTTCGAAATTAACGACTTTGACATTAACACTGTAGACAAGTATTATCTATATGCTACTATGATTACTATTATTAATATACTACTACGAGTAATTGAAACATCATGTCGCGTATGTTCAATTTGAGCATGCGTAATATTGCTACGAGCGCCCTATCAATTGTTGACACTTGCGAGCACTCAATAATTATAGGTAAACCTTCTGTGTGACGAAGAGGTTTCGAGGAAGAGAATAGCATAACATCTGGACGCAGCTGGATGCAAGATTCGCAATTTTTGAACAAAATATCTGCTTTGATGAAATTATATGCTTCCAGCGAATCATGCCCGATGCTACTGCACACGACAAAGCTGATTCTCATCTCTATAGTTTTATCTAAGAATGGGCGCTGATCTGAATCGTATATCCAAAGTTCCAGCTTTTTGTAACACTTTAAGCAACATTAAAAAATCTCCAATATGCTGTGAATAGACTTATTATTTTGCCTTCTTAAATTATGTATAATGATTATTGATCATGAAATTTAATTAGCTTCTTGAATAACCAATTACTTTGCCATGGGGGGGGGGGTATTATTTATATTGTACTTTGGTGCTAAGGCCTAACCTTTGTCAGTCTCTGTGGGCTATGCAACTGATTCGTAGCACACGATGTCTCAATCTTGGAGATTGTTTTCCTGTTGTTTTCCGTCATATCTTTGGGATTGAGTGTTTCCGTGTCCGTGTGTTGATCTGATGGCTCCAAATCAAAAATAAATTGTTGACATAGAAAGACTGATATGCGGACGTTTACAATATTACCAGGAAGTCCGAGGATTCCGGATGATAACCGGATATTTTTCAAGTCGTCATTGATTTCCACAAAAAAGGTTTACGGAACCTTATGCCTTAGTTACTATAGATGGTATACTCTCCTTCGAACAAATTGAAAGGCCCATAAAAGCTATTCGTCTATCGAATTAAGATCATTATGATTTTAACGGTTTTTTTAATCACAAGAAAATTCAAATAATGCATAATTAGTCGATCTAATTAAACAAATTAAGGAAAGAATACAAGACAGAAAGAGCGGAAATGAGAGTTAACTAATCACTTCACGTCCATGCCTCTTAGGAGCTTGGCATTGCAATGATTCATCAGAACTTTCTTCTTCTTCCCCCCATGCCGTTACAATGGTAACATGCAGCTGTTCGCTGGCTCAATTCAGCGTCATGGAGATGTTCGAAGCTTACTCCACTGTATCAATGCTGCGGTGCAACAGATTGTTCTCTTGGGCGTCACAAATTAACCTCCACCCATCTCCCTGCATCATTCTCTCGGTGTGTTTGAGGTTTCGCGTCGTGCATAGGGGATAATGATATTCGGCGATCATCGATTGACTTCATATGCTACGTGCAATGCATTATGGTCTATCCTGCAAGTGGGCTGAATTATTGCAGGAGATTAATTCAATGGAGGTATAATGCATTGTTTAATTCATACTGTACTTCTTTCTATGATTGTATTTTATGGAGGCTTGAGTTACCATGTATATATCTCAATTTCATGTTACCTTGGGAAAAATTACCCGACGGCTCTGGAAGTTTTTACAAAGATTTCACTGTGATTTTCTTCCACCGTTAATGAGCACTGTAAATATAGATCAACAGCTGATGTCACGTTTCAAAAAATTTATGACAAACGCTTTCCAAAGTAAAAATATAATTGTCAAATCTTTCTCTATTTCACTTCAGTTTAGTCATACTCCTGCAGCTGCCAATAATAGACTTCTTTAATGTTCAAATTTAGTAAACAACAATTATGAGAATAACAATAATAATAATTTAATATCTACAATTCAAGAATTGTACAATATCCGTGACTCTGTGTTTCAAATTGATCCAAATTTTACGCTAACTGATGTCAAATATATGATTGATATACTCACCTGTGAATAGACTTACTTTTTTGTCTATTTATCTCATATTCTAATTTATTTATTTTTCCCTTTCAATTTACTTCATTTGTTTTGGCTTCATACCGATCTCTCTCTTTCTCCCTGTCTCCCTCTCTATCCGGTGTGATGTTCGTAATACGATAATCAGTGTATATATTGTTATTATTATCATAATCTTTTTCTGAAAAAAACACCTGTACTATATTTGTGTGAATAAATTATTATTATTATTATTATTATTATTATTATTATTATTATTATTATTATTATTATTATTATTATTATTATTATTATTATTATTATTATTATTATTATTATTATTATTATTATTATTATTATTATTATTATTATTATTATTATTATTATTATTATTATTATTATTATTATTATTATTATTATTATTATTATTATTATTATTATTATTATTCCACTTTGACTCCACTTTAAGGAAGCCCTGAATGTACTCTCTGCTCCTCACGGATACCCAACGATGCTCTCACTCCTAATTATCTGCAGCACCCCCACTTCAATCTCAGTAACTATAATGATTTCGTTGCGTACACTGACCCTCTTGGGTGTATTTTCCTGAGGTTGAATCAGAATGACATTCGTCGAAAGTGATTATAATCATCCATCGCAAGTGTTTCCGTTGCTGCAATGATAAGCCTCCACGTAATGAGAGTGAAAGTTTACAAGCACTGAGATAACTGCATGGTCGTTCTAAACGCTCTTTCTGACTTTTTTTCAGTCCTCAATATTAGTCCAGTCAATATAGGCTTTGACTCGGACAAAAATGCTGCAGAATTTATATTAATTACACTCGAAACAGAATTGGAAGCTGCACAACATATCCATAATCGGCTTTGCGAAAAATTCTTTAAATTAGGTGTGAAATCAGGTCATGGGGTAAAGAAAAGAGTTTAGTTTGTTTCTTAAATGTATAATTTTTGACATGGTCGAACCAATATTTATCCTGATATTGTGCCCAAAATGTTGGATGGGTGTTACTCTCAAGGAATGATACAGTATAGCACGTAATTTCCCGCTATTTTTTTTTTAATCTTAAAGGAAAAACTAGTTCTGATGCATCGACTTCGAAACTTACATCCTCGTCCATATCCTTCACGCATATCGTCAAAAGTTTTATATATGATGGCTTGCAACTTACATCAGATTGTAGGACACACAATTTACTTTGCGTGCATAGATAAACTTATTGAAAGGTTACTAATACCCAGGTGGTATGTTATCTTAATAAAGTATTCTGTGGCGCTTTGGCTTACGCAGATGATGTCATTTTAGTTGTTCCGAAACTCTGTGCGACCAAAACCTTGCTTTGTGTATGTGAAGAATATGCTTTTGAATATAATGTACAGTTAACACAAACAATGTAAGCTAATTGTAGAAGAGACTCTCACCCCATGGAGCCGAAAGTATTTTGTTTGCTCGAACATATATTGATGTTGTCCAGTTTGAGCAAACCTGATTGGCAACATAAGTCTTATTAATTTATCATCTGCCTTATTTAACAATTATAAGAAAAAGTGTAATATGTTACGTTTCAACTTTTGTGGGTTACCTGTGCATGTTTTTTATACTTCGCTCAAATCCTTCTGTATGTCACTTTACGGGTCTGCACTTTTAAATCTTAATTTAAGATTCCCTTATCACGCTTCGTTTTGATACTGAATGCCGAAAGGTCATTCGTAATACTATTCCCTTCTATATCGTACACATTGCATATCACTTCATTGTTGCGTTCAGGATGGCCCAATTGAAAAGTGAAAAAAATCTTATGTATTTAATAGTAACAATGCGAAGTTTAACACCATCATGAGAACCGTTATGCACAGAAAGGAACTTTTATGGCCGAATTCTCGTATGAGAAGGATATACAACTATCTATACATGTAGGTGAAGGAGATGTGTGGGTTGAAAAAAAAGCATTGTGAGTCGGCGTCAAAGCAGGACGATGGAATGACAAGGCTACTTTTCTTCGCGCTTTGACTACGACACACAATGCTTTCAGATATCCCACACATTGGGCCATTAGTAGAATTAAATTTGAAATGAAAAATATCCGAAATCTTCTCACGTGCAGTAAGCTGTTCTTTGTGTGCAGCACTGACACTTGGGGCGAGCAATGTTAAATCATAGCATAAGCAAGTGCTCCTGTAAAGTAATGTCCTAAATAACAACTATTATTCAATTAAAAAATATATATACAAAATAGTGTCTGAGATAGGACTCCACACTGTTTAACCCCATTGCTACCTTCAAACATAAGTATTAGAAGCAGCGCCGTTCCATATGACCTGCATTCTTTGTGAGGAAGTTAGCCATACTGGAACAAAATCGAAATTACTTACCCTGCCCCTTAATTGCTGACTTCGGCTTTGAAAAATTGTAATCCTCGTATTTTTAGAATTGTAGCAGACGCACTAAATATGCACCGAATAGTACATGTAATATCATAATCTATCGTTATCAATCTGATTTTGTCTACAATAATTAACAGATTATTGTAATTTGTAACCCCATGTTCAGTCTATATAAGCTTTGACCCGCATGAATTGCAACATAATTAATATTTGCGAGGTTACAAACCGAACAGCTGAACATCATATTCAAAATCCGCTAGAACCCGCGTCGCGGAAAGTACAAATTAAACTCTGCATCTCCTGTACTTGGTGGTATTGTTCAAATTGTGGCTTTGACGTAATCAAAAGCCTAATATTCTTAAATGTTTCTCGCATAACCTTTTATTGCTTCTTTGTATAAAAAGGAAACAAATCGGTCGGCGGCTGATATGGCGACGATACAAGGGCTGTGTGTGTTTTACCTAAATAATTTAGGCAGTGTGTAAATGTAATAATTATAGCGCCAACTTACTGATCAAACATGTCGCAGGTTCCAAACAAATTTTATGATTGCGCAATTTGATGGAGAAATGAGCAAATCGCAATATGTGAATGCTTAGCCTGTATGCATGTCATCAACAACAAACGTCATTATGACGTCATAAGGAGATCAATCCATGAAAGGCTGTGAGTAATTTTAAGATGATAAGATCACGTCATAATAGTCATAGCCTCTTGAGTTGGTCACACGAATGCTCGTGCCGTTTAGTCTAAAAAAAAAAAAAAAAATCATACGATTTTCATCAATTTTTCTCCTTTTTTTTTCCTGCATTACACAATTGCTACGATTTGGCCAAATTTCAAATTCTCCTTAAATCATGTCGTACGACGGGATTTCCACAAGTGTGACGGAGGCATAAGCTGCCTTTGATCAAGATTATAGCAGAAATTAAGAAGCTTCTCCTTATCGTTATCGCTACACCATGGTACAGCTACACATCGCTACACCATGGTAGCGTTGAAGTTGAATAAAATTCAGTGTACGCATGATTATAATCGTCAATAATAATTATAAATCAACAAGTATTGGCCAGATACATGAATCGTGGTTCGCTTGGTACGATGCCTATGTGCCGATCAAGCATGACGGCATTGACATGCGATGGCCCAGAGTATGCAAGCCACGGGAGTATTTAGAGATTATTTGTTGGAGAAATGGCCCCATGGTGGTTGAGCACATGAGGTGAAGTCTGCGTGTATGCGCTGGAATGAACGACCCCTTCATTTAAATAATCCCGTCTCTATGTTTATTCGCGTAAGAGTTGGAAGTGCCTCAGGCCATAGCGGGGCTATCATTTGTCGGTCATATTTCAATTGCCTATAAGCTCTGTTCCACCTGCCGTGTTACCCTTATGGATTTAAATGATTTCCCAAAATAACAAAATCTGTTTAGAGCGTCCATTATTATCAAGCATGAGAAATCATTTTTGTTGATCGAGAGCTGTCTGGGGATTTAGTGCCGTTGATTGCTTCCCATTCGACAGAACAAAAACACTACAAACTCGGTCAGAACGTGATTCAAGTCAAAACACAACCACCGAAATTCCTACAACCTGCTGCTGCCCATTTAACTCCCAAATCAGTTCATCGTTTGCAGTCATGCTGTTGTTTGCAGCCCATTTATGTAACGGCCTCTTGGCCTCCAAGAACACGCAAGGGGTACGAATCAATGTCATTAGATGGCATGCGTTAAAATTTTGTTTTGCGACCAATTTCGTTTTGAATAATAGTTCATGTAGTGCATACTGTACTGCGCACTTTGACTACACAATTATATGCAAACAAACTACACGTAAATAAAAAGTACCCGTGTTATTTTTGATTGCACTGCGAAGGAGATATTCGCATCGCCTGTTTCAATGTCTTCTAATTGGACCTGCCAGCACTCATCAGAGGACACTCAATATTACCACAGATCTGTAAAAAGCAGCTTCAGACCAGACAGTATACTTCTTGGCAACCTGCCAACATGATACTCGTCACTTTCGCTAGACCCCAATTTATGCTGAGTGCTGTTAGGAATTCCCATGGTGCTCTGGTGTCGCCGTTTTAGGCCACAAGTTTTGTTCTCTTGACACTCATTGCTTACCTTGCAGGTACCGAGGCAATCTACTGCGTGCAGTGTCGAACGCAACCAGGAGGCATTAATTTGGCAGACAATTACAAGTGCATTTTCGGATTCAAAGCGCCGGACAAGTGCTCCGGCAAAGCGATTTCTTGTTTTACGTATGTTGGTAGAGTGCCAAATGAAGGTTTGTTGCTTAACACCGTTTTGATATTGTGTGTCTTGAACTTTTCTTTCTCAAGCAGAGCCTTTCGTCATTCGTGGTTGCTCCAAAGAAGAGACTGGCAGCTATTGTATTTCTGCAGGCTTACCCGAAGGACACAGTATTTGCGTGAGCACTTGCACGCAGCCAAAATGCGGCGTCGAGGGCTTCGAAATGAGTCGCAGGCGGCGATGGTATTGAAAGAGAGAGGGGCGGACGGGTGGCTCCCACACCCCACGATAAAGACACACCCCATCATGCCATCATGTACTGTTGATTGATCAAGTGAATAGACTTTATCCAGCTATCAAGGTCACATTTAAATTGATTGAATGAGTTCCCAGCCACTTTAGAGGACACTTGTCGTCTACAATGCCCGAACTTCAATACAAGGAACTCTGAAGATAATTTGTTCTGTGGACAATAAACCGTCTCGTAATTATTGCCTAAGCGAATTGTTAGTAAATATTGATATACTTGTAAACTTTTGTTTCTCTTTGGAGGGAAAATCTCTCGCGACTTGTGTTAGCATTAGATGCTTAACTGCATTAGTAAAATGTGACCGAGACTGTTGAGATATTTTCAGCTGTCAAATTCACGTGAATTGTTTGCGTGAAATAAATGTGAAGCTGATGCCGACAACGTTTTATTTGAAATGATTGTGTATAACATACCCTATACAGGTTACGACCACACACATGTACTGAGCAACAAAGAAACTACATGTATACGCGTTTTGAAGAGCCCACAAAGTAATGCGACCTATAAACGAAAAAGTCAATAAATTATGATTAGTGGGTGTGTTGAGCATCCACCCAAGATTATGTGTTCGCGGTCACGTGGAATCGACAAGGATGTTGAATGTGAGGTGGGTGTATGACGGATACATGACCGGCTGCCCATCTTGCAAGAGTACTGCACTAAGTCCTTTGAGGCTTACGTCAATCTGAGTGATGTGGCTTGAAGAACGATTGAAGATTTGGAGCGCTTGTTTCTTTGAAAAATCCTCGTCGATGGCTTTGAATGCTGCCTGTTGCTGAGATTCCCATTGATAGAGGGTGCTTTGCTTTACTTGCTCTCGTAAATCTGTATTTACCCCAGTGTTTGTCGAAGGTCGTGAGGAGGCTAGATTCCTCATCAAGTACAACGTCCTAGTAGCCCTGTTTGGCATCCGTCGCGCTAAAAATAGGACAACCCTTTAGATCGGAGCTGAGTTCATCCACAGTCTTCATGTAGTTGGGGTTCCGCTCTGGACTCTTGTTGGGATCTTTCGGGTCAAGACACAGACGGCACACTTTGACAAAGTGTCCCTTGATTGTCCCTGGTTGGGTGGAGCCGTAAAACCCCAATCACTCATTCATATCGTCTGCACAACTTGGGTCCCCCACACCATCTACAGAACTTGACCGGGTTCGCTAATGGTGGGTTGGTGCTTTGGTTGTTGACTTGGCGAATAGATCTTGAAATGAGTTAGGATTAGCCCGAATAGTACTATAGCAAATTCGATATGACGTCGTCTCGCGATACTCAAGGCATTGAAGAAGCAAGAGGCATTATATACGAAGGAATAATTCTCTCGATTATTTTGTTTGATTTGCTTTGATATTCGGATATGGATATGTCGACTTGCTCCATGTAAAGGTTCCATGTCCGCCGAAATGCGCCAGACTCCTGATTTACGCGCTAATTCAAAATCGATTTTAGTCTATTCGTCACTAACGAATATTTCCAATACTTTCCTCATATGCGCATCAAAGCAATATAAAAGAAATGTGTTTGTAACATGTTGATGTAAAATGGTAAAATGAAGCCCAGAAGAGAGCATAAGTACTGACCTAAATTTTATTCATTCAGGTAATTAAACATTAATAAAAATTGGAAAACATTAAATGAATTATACACAATTAATTGCCAGACACATTTTCATGTTAATTTGCATGTATGTGCCAGGTTTTATAGAAATCATGGAATCTAAATCTAAATCTAAAGTAGGTCTAACGGTTCCGTAAAACGTGTCCCACAATCTTTTTGTGGTATTTTTACGTTTCGAAATTTCTTTTACATAGCAATACGATTCGTGTTCAATATTTTCTTTTTGCGAACAATTACCACTTTTTCCTTTAGTGCAATTTTGTAGTATTATGTTAGGAATATGAATATCATCAAATCATTGAAATAGAGTGATATAGTTATCTACACCTATGCATAAATATATGGATACAGCCAGTATTTTGTCACTCGAAAAAATTCTCAGAGATATACATTTATAGTGATATATAATAAACTATATTAGCAGATATGCAATATTGTAAGACAATAACAGATACCCTAAGTATACGGGGTTTTTCCATATTACAAAAAAAAATAGCATATGATGCGAAATGATTATTTTACATGGCTGACTGGCTTTCTTATCGAATTATCATTATGCGCGGGTATTTTCTTATAGCGCAATTCCGTATTAATTAATTTTATGGTTGTCGGAATTCGATTTAGTTTTTATCACAGCAATGCCAATAAATAAGCAGTGTACTAAATTAAAATCAGTTATCAGATGTTGTGGGAAAGTGTTATCAAAAACACACAAAGCAAATTTTTTGGCGCCCGAAATACGGCTTTGACAGTGATGTCGGTAGAAGTGCGCTCAATTAAAAACTATTTGTACCAGGGAAATAACAAAGCTACGTGTGATCCTGTGAATAGTTACTCCATCTAACTTTCAAATTTCACGTCTCTAATATATTGCGCGTTTTATGTTAGGCCGAGAACTTTTCCACCAACCCTCGTATAGAGCTGTTAGTTTCTTTTATTGCTTTAATGATGAGTACAATGTACTTCACGCGGAAGACGAAGGAATGCAATTAATTAATTAATTTTGTTTTGCCACGTCTGCCGTGAGTTCTGGGAGGTTAGTAAATGAGATCACCGAGATCAATAAGTGTTAAAAGATTGTGAAAAATGACCATTTATTTCGCACTTAATGCAGCCCTGCGCAGACATTAGCGATGTGCGTATGTGGAGCATGGTGCCCGTACAAGCTAGTTTATCCTCTCTCTTGTGTACCAAGATATGAGCACCACTATATACCAACACACTCATTTGCCATCATTGGCATGTATATATTAGACTATATAACCGAGGGATGAAGGAATCGTTAGCATAATCAAATTATAAGTAAATTATTATAATGAATGAGAGGTTTCAAAGAAAAATTTTATAGACTCGTGTGGTTCAAAGCTCTATAGAAGGCCGACCGCATCCCACGCCATCCTTTTGATCGAACATGAAACGAATCCTTTGTATTCAGCATATAATAAAATGAAAATGGAAAGATGAACAGAAGCGGGGTGAAGGAGAGGCGAAGAAGAACTCCAGAAGGGTCTGTGTGGTCTTTTGTGACGTCATAAACCATATAACTTCGACGAAAAGATACTGAATTGAACTGAAGTGCAATGTATAGGCAGTGCAAGACGGGGGAATTCGCCTCGGAATACTGTTATGCCCTTGGAACACTAACAACGCACTGAAACGCGCTGACATGATTTCACTATTTGATGCCCCTTCGATGCTAAATGAAAACCTCATTTCAATTGCACCATCACATATATGAATTCGACTTTACATGCTACATAAGTTCTCGTAAAAAAATGAAGAAAAAAAACTGAAAAAAATGAAAAAAATGAAAAAAAATTTTTCCAGTAAAGAGCTATGTTATTGTATTCTATATAAGGAAATTCTCGCTTTGGAAAGAGTTTTTTTTTTTTTTTTTTTTTTTTTTTTTTTTTTTTTTCAACTGAAGGGTTTATTTCGTTTGGATAGTCGGCGTTCCAACTTATAACCTGTGCAATAAAAATCGCTGGCCAATTATGCGAAAGTCGTTTTGCTCAAAGGGTACGAGTAAATTGAGCTTGCAGAGGCACAGATCAAGGGCCAAATAGCGGGAAATTAGATGAGCACTCAAGGTGGGACATTTTGAGGCCCCCTGTGATCATACATAATTTCATCTGTGTAAGTGGCACTGAGTGCAATGCGGGACACTTCGGGTCGTCCCGTTGAGTAGAACTCAGATTGTCCACGATCAAAACGAGCTTCGATCAATATTTAAATATGCAGCCTGTGCTCATAATTTGGAGGAATTTTTAAGGTAAGTAAACACACTAATCTTTAGACGTAGATGTATCAACAATTACCTTGCAGTCATTTCTCTGTATAAGCTCACCACAATATGTTTCCAGA
Organism: Capitella teleta; assembly: GCA_000328365.1. Lineage (NCBI taxonomy): Eukaryota > Metazoa > Annelida > Polychaeta > Capitellidae > Capitella > Capitella teleta. The sequence continues at coordinate 124,919 of KB291798.1, forward strand.
GCATTTTCATGAATCATACTCCCATCATGTTACACCTCGCCAGTCATTGCAGCACACACGATTCTTTGTCCACCATTTTGTTCCTTGATATATTTCTTGTGTTTCACACATAGACCTAGTATAACAGTTAGACCACGCATGAGCCTCGAAACCCCGGCACGCAGTCAAGCGTATCGGTAAAGCGGCGGAAACGTGGTGCAAAGGCATTTCGTTCCGCCGTTAAAGTAGACCATGACTTAAAGTTCTTTCATATACAAGTATATTTTTTTATTTATTATGCATTATGATTTGATCCTGAAGTCTCAAAAGCAGGGAAGAGTGTAATTGGAAGTGCATGTGGTTGAGTTATATATTCAAAGGAATTTCCAATCCAGAAGAAAAGTACAAAAGACGAAAGAGGTCGAGATGGAGGTTATTTAGCTTTATTTGAATACTTAAATGACATGAACTATTGATTAGAAATACCTACGAATTTCGCTAGTAATATTCACTCAGTCACAAATCAAGTTTAACAGTATTTTGACGGTAATATTGAGTCACTAAATAGTGCGGTGTGATGAATCAAGAAGTGTGTGGTTAAAAGACGGAAGGAATTTGGCATATGCTTCTCCCAGGGAATTTTACTTTACTTACTGTAGCGTAGCTTATTTTTTGAT
>KB291798.1:140432-154778 GCA_000328365.1 Capitella teleta
CTCGGTTTTCCATGCTATGGTCACTTCCGGCTTGTGATGTGGTAGAAATGTAAACTTTGCTAAATATTTTCCGTTGATTGTAAATATGGAAGACGAAGAACGTCGTAGGAAATTACAGGCTGGCAAAGAAAAGGTCAGTTATTCGTGACGAACTTTTTAGCGTTAAAATAATTCATTTTCTTGCCCATTATGGGCTATAATTTAATTTCCAAACTTTGAATTGGCCTATCCCTAGCTCCCCAAGGGTAGCGGAGTAGTTCCCACACACCTATCCCGTATCCGGCTATCGGAGTATCGCCAGTATCTGGCTATCAGTGACAGTATCATCCTTTCCTTATCCTGTAACTAGTAGTAGTAGTAGTATGAGTATGATACTCATAGTCATACTATAGCTGCATTCTGTAGCCATAATCTGTAACAAAGAGCTTATGTAACAAGAGGCTCAACTCAGCTCTTTTCTCGTCCGAGCGGGGAGCGCGCGCCCCCTGCGGCAGTGCTGGACCGGGAATATTCAAATGATATGCTAATGAGCTGTTCACTTTTCGATAATGGCGGAGAAGAACGCTGTCGACACGAACGCTCGAAAATCCAAGTGGAATTGCCAAGATGATATCGACCAATTTGCTCTGAAATTATCTTACTGTGAAAAATAAAAATACCCTCAATTTCTGTCATCCCCAAAACCCTGTAGACAATGATACTCTGTGTGAAGAATTGTTGAATATTGCCATGTGCCACCTTCTCTCACCCTTGTCGAAGATAATATTATCATGTATTTGTCTTGCTAAAAGAGCCCTAGCCAAGTTTCCATGTGATGATTGTTCTACCCTCCTTACAAGGGATCCTGTTGATATCTCTGCTTCCATCTTCATGAATTTCAAATTGTATGACAGCAGCTGTAATTTAACTTACCCATCTCATTCCATGTTCACTTTGATATCTGATTTAGAAAAACATTTCCGCCTGTCAATTCCAATGTTTCACCTCAAAAATATAATGAGGGTCCTGATGGCCGAGAATATGACGTGACCGCCAGTGATGCTTCATCGTATTCAGACTTCAGTGGCTTCACCAGCGAGGTAAACTTTCATCTTTTTGCGTAAGCAAAATCTGATAATTTCTCTCAAACAGAGTGACCAGGATTACTTAAGTGGCAATGAAGCAGAGAAGGTAGGTTCACTTTATTCTTGTCTGCCTCATTTTCAAATTGTGTGCAGCAGGATGGGAAGCGTTTCCAGCCTGGGGCACTTGAGCGAGTGCAGCATGAATTGGAGAAGAAGTCACAAAAGATCCGTGAGCTCGAAGAAACAGTTTATGGTAAGCAAGCAGCTTTGGATTCCGTCATAGCAGAGAATGATGACCTACGCAGCAGACTGGAGGTGAGTTGGGTGCAATGTCTCTGCTGCTCAAATAATGGAGCTTTTTCCGTAGAGTGCCTCAGAGAACGGCCTCTCAGGGACCTCATCAATACGCACCCCAACCCCCGACACAGACACACACAGCTTGGATTCGATCTCAATAGATGAAGTTAAACTTAAGGTATTCATGGTTCATGTTTGAATTTGTTTGTGATTTTATTGATTTTTCATATTTAGGTTGAAGATTTGTCATTTGCCGTGAGTCAACGTGATGAAGCACTCCATCGGTTGTCTCAGAGCTTAGAGGAGGCTCAGGATGGGCGGGAAAAGTTGCAAATTGAATACGACCAGCAGGCTGAGCAGTTAGCAGAGCAGGTGGCCCTGCTGGAGTCGCAACTCTTAGACGTAAGCGTTGTTTGCTTGTTGATCCCCATGATGAGATCTGTTTCCAGGCCAATGCCACGTTGAACGCCCTCTCAGCCGGTCCAGCCTTCCCCATGCAAGCGCTGGTGGAGGCCAAGAACGAACTAGTCGCCCTACAGAAAGCTAGTCATCAAAAGGATGGTCAGTTGATGGCACTGCAAGGGGCCATCAAACAGCGAGACCAGTCGCTTGACCAGCTCACACACCGCTTCACACAGAGCACAGCCGATTATGCAAATATTCATGAAGAGCTTCGCAACACCAAAGCCAAACTGGAAAGTGCGCAGGAGCGGCATCAGAGGCTGGAGAAAGAGAGCGCTAAACTGCGCGAGAACTATGCTGAACAGGCACGGCAACTGGCAGTGCTACGCAAAGACCAGGATGCTGAGATCCGTGCGGAAAGTTTCCGTTTGTTTGAGGAACTGCGGGCTGAAAATCAGACTCTGCGAGAGAAAGAACGGCAAAGTGGGGATGTGATCAGCCAGTTGATGGCGGACGTTGAACACTTGAAGAAGTCATCAGCTCTCAGTTCTCCAAACTCATCTATCTTGAGCTCCTCTGACTTAATGACGGTGGAGAGTCACGAGAAACAGTTGGATTTACTGCGAGCAGAATTGGACGAAATGTACGGGGAGCAAATCTCACAGATCAAGGAGACAATGGGCGATAAATATCTCTCACAGATTGAGAAACTCTCAAAGGAGGTGAAGAAGAGTGGTGAGGAGAAGGAGAGACTCAGTCAACAGGTGACACTTTGGCAGCAGCAGTATGTGGTACTCAGCCAGAACAACGTCTCCAGTACTGATCTCGTGGCGCAGATTAGCGAGCTGACTTCCGAGAATCTGGGCTACAAGCAGCAGTTGACTGATTTGCGAGAGCAGAGCAAAGATCAGCCCAAGAAGAGCAAACGGGGCGTGGCAGGGGCGGAGCTAGAGGCCACGAAACAGAAGCTGCTGCAGCTGGAAACCATCGTGAACGAGGCGCAGAAGTATAAGGAAATAGTGGCAGACATGGAGAAGAGGCTGGAGGACGCGGATGAACAGAAAAGGAAGTACTTGCAAGACATCGACGCGCAGAACGCACAAATTGAGAAGTTAAAGGCTGCATTGCAGGATTCTGTTGAAGAGAAACAAAGTTACAAAAACAGACTTGAGGAGAAGGACAAAGAGATGAAGGCGACTGTTTTAGCACATAAGGATGAGTTGGAGGTAGTTTTGGTGCAGTTCCAGCAAAAGGCAAAGCTTGATGGCGTGGAATGGCAGCAAGAGTTGGAGAAGGAGAGAGCAGAGATGGAGCGATTGAAGCAGGAGAATGAAATGATGAAAAAGGCAACCGCGCAGAACATCCCACAGCATGAGATGAAGATGCTGATGGAGTTACAGAAGGAACAAGTGGATAGTATGCGCTCTGATTATGAGAAGAAGTTGCAGGAGAGGGATGTTCTACATGGCCAGAAAGTGGAGGAGATGATTCAAGAGCATGCCAAGGAGATCACCGTGTTGAGAGTGCAGTTGTCGCAAGACATGACGGCAGTTGTCGCGGAGGAGAAGCAGCGATTGGTTGATGAGATGAACGCCAGCTTTGCACAGACGATGGCACAGAGCAACAAAGAGCATGAGGATCGTTTACTTCACGTGCAAACTCAGCTGGAAACTCTCAAGCTGGAGACTGCGGCTGAGGCTGAGCCGGCTGGAGTTGATGTCATGGATCTGACGGCTAAGCTTAGCCAGACGTCTATGGAGCGTGACTCTGCGCTCAAATCAGTGCAGGATTTGTACACTGATCGCGTGGAACAGAAGCAGACTCTGGATTTAATGCAAGCTGAGAAGGAAGCGCTTGAATTACGCATCCTGCACTTAGCCAAAGAGTACGAAGCAATCAAGACAGAGAAAGATGAGCTGAAGCCTCAGGTGGAAGCCTTGCGGTCAGAGAATGCTGCTCTGCAGGAGAGATTGCAAGAGACATCAAGTGAATGCGAGCAACTGCAGAGAAGTATTGTGGAGGAGAAAGAAGGGGTGACTGACCTGAGAGGGGAGATGGATGGACTCAAGGAACAAATAGGGCAACTGACCAAAGAGAGACAGGTCATAGAGACACAGGTCGAGCAGTGGACGGAGCAGAGTCCATCCTCCGGTTCTCCTGATCTTGTTGATCGCCTTCGAGCGCAGTTTGAGCAAGTGAAGCTGAGGTACGCTCAGGAGATGGAGCACTCTCGTCAGGAGCAGATGTCTGCTCTGTCTCGCTTGGACGAAGCCTTACTGGAGAAGCAGAACATGACTGCTCAGTTCACCAAAGATATGTCTGATTACCGCTTGGCCTATGACGCCCTCCGAATGCAGTATGAGCAGATGATGCAGGCTAAGCAAGCCTCGGGGGACCCCACTGATGCGCAAGAACTCGTCAGCTGTGCTGAAATCGCTCAACTGCGATCTGGGTACGCCGCAGTTTATGCTGAAATGAACCGCTTAAGGGATGCTCTGGTCACGATGCAAGCTGCTCAGGCTTCCAAAGACAGCAGCGTTGCATCTGAAGAATCTCAAACCAAAGATGCAGAGACACTGACTGATGCAATACAGCCACACGTCGAGAATTGCTCACAAGAAACTCAGACCGTTACTGCGGCTTCTTCCGAGGCTATTACAGAAATGCCAGCTGAGGAAATTGACTCTCAGGAAACACAAACTGAGGACGCATTGTTGACGACAGAACAGACGCAAACGAAGAGCGTTGTTGCCGTCTCTGTGGATACGATGACAGACATGCAAGCAGAGCCAAATGAAGCAGCACTGTTCACTGAGCAACAGCAGACACAGACTCCATGTGTCCCTGCCACGTCTGTTGATACAATGACCGATGAGTCACGATTAAATGTGCAGATTTGTCCTCAAGAAACTCAGACTGTTGGCGTTGCATCTGCGGACGCTATGACCGAAATACAACACGTTGAGGGAAGCACTCAGGAGACACAGACCGCCACAGAGGAAGTTACTGCAACAGAGCAGCAACACACGCAGACGCAGGCAGTCTTTGCCGCATCTGTTGATACAATGACTGATGAGCCACGATCAGATGTGGAGAATTATCCGCAAGAAACTCAGACGGTTCAAGCGGAGACAGAGCAACAACAGACTCAGACACAAAGTGTGGCTTCTTCCACCGTAGACACAATGACCGATGACCCTCACAGCCAAACTCACTCACAACACACTCAAACTGATTTCATGGATGTGAGAGACTCACCTGATCGCGGAACCGATTTCACAGTGAGTTCGGACGCTGCAGAGGGAGCTGGTGAAAGCTCCGATGAAGAAGTCGCTCCAAGCCTCACCCACGACTCATCTCCAGAGTTTGAGGATGTTGACGCTGTACCCGTCATCAGAAAATACGCTGACGACATTGGAGAAAAGAGATTGCGCCAACATTCAGGTGACGGACACATGCATGCCGAGCTCCAAGCAGCGGCCGATCACATCCAGGAGCTCCTCTGTCAGCGCAATGACCTAAAATTGAATCACGCAGCTGAGATTCATGAGCTGATGAAGAAGATGGAGGGCTATGAGGTGGCATTGGAGGCGTTGAAGCAGCAGCATGCACTGGAGCTGGAGGCTGCAAAGGAAGACTTGGAGCATTCCATGCAGAACCTAGAGCGCGTCATCCAGGAGAGGGAGGACCTCAAAGTGTCGGCTGCTAAGCACGTTGAGCAGCTGAGTGAGCAGCACTCAGCTGAGCTGAAGGGCATGGCATACCAGTTGGATGAGGTGGAAGGAGATCACGGCTGTGAGTTGGGCTCATACAAAGTTCAGCTGAATGAATTGAGGGAGAAAGTTGAGAGATTGTCTGAGGAGAAGAGAGGTCTAGAGGAGGAGTACGAAGCCGAGATGCACGCTGTCATCGAACAGCATGACGTGCGCGTCAGGGCGATACGAGACAGCTACGAGCAGGAGATCGAGAAGTTGCGTTCTGAGCTGACAGACATGACTAACCGGATAGCGGAGCAGCAGGAGGAGCTGATGTCTCAGTACGAAGGCCACATTCAGACCCTGAAGCATGAGTGCGAAGACGTTGATTCTCAGTTGCAGCAAGTGATGAGTGAGAAGAAGACTTTGCAGAAAGAGATCATGGGCAGCGACACGCAGTCTGAGACGGTCAAAGATCTCGTGGCGCAGATTCAGGAGCTGAACACGATCAGAGAAACCGCTGAACAAGACGCCAAGAACGCTCAGCGCAAACTCAAAGACAGCAACTCTGATTACGATGAACTCTGCGAGGATAATAAACGACTCAGAGAGACTATTCGCACGCTGAAGAGTGAGAAGAATGAGCTTTATCACCAAGTTGAGGATCTCATGTCTTCTAGAGCTAACTTTGAAGAGTGTTTAATCGCTATACAAGCTCAGGAGGAATTGTCGTATGCAAAGAAGCCTTCAGTGGAGGCTCCAGGGGAGGCTGAAACTGCTGCTCCTCTTAGGGATGATGTCATAGCACCTGAAGCTGCGCCAAGCACATCGCAAGCTCCGATTGTGGATAGTGATCTTGAAATAGCACAGAGGACGATAGCACAGTTGGAGGCAGCCAAGGCTAAACTGATGGAAGAATTGAATGAAGTACGGAGGGAATATGAAGTTCTGGAGGCGGATAAGGAAGCCATTCGTTCAGGGTTGGAGACGGTTCGCAGCAAACTGAAAGAACTCCACTCAAAAGAGGAGCGTCACAGAGAAGAGGTTGAAAGACTGAGCGAGGAGAATGACGAGTTGAGCTCTGATGCCCTCCTGTACAAGGAACAGAACGACCGACTCAAAGCTGAGGACGCTGAACTTAGAGCTGAGTTTGATCAGTTGAAAAATGAATGCGAAGAACTGAGGAAGCAGGACAGCGAAGATTCAGCTGACGACAGCGTTGACGACTTGAGACGAGAACGGGATGAGGCTGTGAGGAGATCGGAGGAGGTGATCAGGAGCAGTGATGAGGCATTGGCCCTCCTCGAGGAGGCCAAAGCGCAGTATCTAGATGAGATATCTGATCTGAATGAGGAAGTCGAAAGCGCAAGGCAAGAGACCGCAGCGGCTGAAGTGGCACGTGATTCTTACAAAGAAGTTCTGAATACTCTGCAAGGGGAAGTTGCCATGTTCCATCAGCAGTTCACTGGTTCTGAGACTCCTGAGCTGAGCGAGGGATATTCAGCTTTGATTTCCGAGATGCAGAAGAAACTGGAAGAGTTGAAGATGCGTTTGGATGAGGCGGAATCCACCGCAGCCCAGAGAGAAGTTCAGTGCGACGAGACTAATTATTTGCTCGGAGAACTGAAGCAACAGATTGCAGATCATCAGCGCCAACGAGAAGAGGAGATGCTCAAAGTGGAAAGAGATCTTGGAGCTTCTGGGGAAGCACTCAGGGAAGCAGAGGCTGAGAAAAAAGAAGTGCAGGATTTGCTATCAGCCAAATGCTCACAGGCGGAAACACTGAAAGCTGAACTGAAGTCTTTGTCTGGTGATTTAGATGAACTGAAAGAAACACTGAGTTCAGCAGAAAGTAAGAATGCTGAATTAGCTGAAATCATTAAATCCGAGAATGATTCGCACGAAAGCGAAGTTGCAGCTCTGAAAGAGAAGATTCAAGGGTTGAATCACCAGATATCCAGCCTTGAAGACCTCAACAATAGCATCCAAGATTTGGAGCATGGCAAGTTGAACATGGAGGGGGCACTGGCGGAGAAGGCTGCACAGATTGCGGCTTTGAATTCACAGCTGTCATCTGCGGCTGAGGAAGCAGAACGGCGCAATGCGAAGATCGCTGAGTTGGAGAAAAATGAAGAGGAACTGAACAACGTTGTTCATGGTTTGCAGAACTACCGCACTTCACAACAACAGGCATTTGATGCTAAATGCTCTGAGGTGGATATACTGCTGGCTGAGAAGGCAGAATTGCAAGCAGCCAAAACAGACACAGAGGAGGAAATGTGCATACTGAGAGAGAAGTGCGATGATCTCTTGGCTCAGAAAGAATCTTTTTGTGAAGAGGTCTCAACATTGAAGGACGGTTGTGATGATCTGATGAAACAGAAAATGGCGTTGGAGGAAGAGATGGCCCAGAAGACAGCTCAAGAGAAGAGCTTCCGGGCGGAGCAGGAGCAAGTCAGGGATCTTCTGAAGACCCTGGAACAGGCGTTGGCGGACAGTGATGCTGAGATGTCACGGTTGCAGACTGAGAGGGAAGCTTTGTTAGAGGAGAAATTGAAGACCGAGGAGTTGTGTGAGGCCCTGCAGAGTTCCCTGTCTGCACTCGATGATCAGCGTATGGCACTTGAGGGTGATTTATCCAAGAGAAGCACACAGCTGAGAGATATGGAAGCGCTCCTTGAGGAGGCTAAGGTCCAGTATGAGGATAATCTCAGGGCAAACATCGAAGATCTGGAAAGGCAGAATTCATCTCATGTTGATAAGATGCTGAGTGATATGAACCTGTTGAGGGATGAGAACACGCAACTGCTGAATGAAATCAATGCCCTGAAGACACAGATCAGCGTTGACGCTTCGGAGACGCTGTCACGGTTAGTGGAGGCCAACACCAATGCTGTGGAGATGAGGAAGGAGGTGGAGATGCTTTGTGCTGACAACAAGCTTCTGCGAGATCGCAGTCGTGATCTAGAAGAGCAATCGAAGGCTGCTGCAGAAGCAGAGGCTGAGAAGGACGAAGAGGTTGCCAAGTTGAGAGAGGAGATTGTTCTGCTGCAGCAGGAGTTGGAACAAGCAGACTCTGTGTTTGTGGACGATGGTCACAACGACCAGCAAGTGAGCAACCTGGAAAGCCAGCTGCTCATGCTGACCAAAGAGAATGACCTCCTGCAAGAAGAGATTAAACAACTGAAGGAGGTCAACGCAGAGGTCAAATCGCCAGTAACTGATGAGCTGTTCGTTCTACAGGAGGAGAACACGGAATTGAAAGTGTTGAAGGAAGAGCAGGAGAAACTGGTGAAGAAATTGCGGGCTGATTTGAGTGTGGCAGCGTGTGCGGACATGGCAGCCTATGAGCAACAGATTGCTCAGCTGAATGAGGAGAAGAAGGAGTTGGTTGCGATGTACGAGGAAGCTTCCCTCAACTCTGATGTGAAGAAGCAGAAATACATGCAGGAGACTCAGCTGCTCAAGTCGGATCTATCGGAAAGTGGTTTTGCTGCTCCCAGTATGGATGAACGTTTGGCTGAAATGGAAGAGCAGCATAAGGTTGAGATGGATGTCCTCAAGTACAGCCTCACTGAGCGGTATGAAGTGGAGAAAGCGCGACTCAAAATGGAGATTCTTCTTGATCTCCGAGAGGAGTATGATGCGAAGAAGGAAGATCTTGTTGTGGAGTTTGAGCAGAAGGAGAAAGCAATGAAGGCCGCTAGCGAGAGAGACTTCATTGAGGAGCTGCGCAAGGTGAGTTTTGTTTTGGGTTTTTGATCAAAAGTTGAACTTTTGTTTGCCAGGTGAAGCAACAGATGCAGAACGAGAATTCTGATCGCGTGGAGCAACTGAGGCTCAAGTACGAGACAGACGTCCTGCATCAGGTTTGTGTTCCTCTGAGATGCACCTCATGAGGTCTGGACGTTCTCCTCATTATAGATTTGCGAGGGTGATGATGAGATGAAACTGCACAATGTGATTCAAAGTATGCAGAAGGATATTGCAGTAAGTGGCTGTTGATATACTCTGCTTTGTGTCCAAAGGAATCAGTTCAATCTACTCTGCTGACCGCTGGGAGTCCGGGACTTCTATATGAGTTATAAAAGAAGAACAAAGTCAGAAATTAAATTTGCATGGCACATTATCTACTTGTATGCTCAGACGCTACCCATAAATCTTGAATATTTATTTAGTTGGTTATGAAATTCCCTTTTTGAGTCTTAAAGACCATTTTAAGATGTTAAATCCTCTTTTGCCGCTTGTTTAATATCGTGTTTTCCTGACGTCGCCCAAGTTGTTACTCTCTCCCATTCAAATTTTGAAATTTAGCTCATGGGTTTAAAAAAAAAATAACTGGCTCACTTATTTTCCTATTCACTGGTCACTTTTGTCTGTTAGTTGTATACACATATTCTTATCTTTTTACTTGTTATCTGCACACATTGTTTCCACTTGCTTCTTGCATACCTCACACACACCATTCTATTTCTTCTGCTTCACTTGTCAGTAGGGATGCATGGATATCTTAATCTGACACAATTCAATACATTTTTTTTCCATTGAATTCAATGTAAACATACAGTGCCGCATCTGGTGTAGGATCCGGTGTCCAGTGATTTGAGCTGCCAGATATCCATGCGTCCCTCTGTGTAAGAACTTTGTGTGTGTTTGGATTTTTGGCCCATAAAATGGAATCATTATCTTGTGGATAATTGTAAATGCTCTTGTGTTGTGTGTGCTGACATTGGTATATCACATTCGTATTTTCCTCTGTGGAATTTCTTGCCCTATGACTGACGCTCTGCTTCCTCAGATGCTGACCTCGGGGCGCGACTCCCTGCTCCATGATTTGGATTCCTCGAAACAGCGCCAGGAGGAGCTGGAGGAGGAGGTCGTCAATCTTGAGCGACAGGTCACTGCTCTCCAGGCGGACAACCGGGAGTTGAACCAGGAGATGGAGAAGAACAACTTGTACGCCAGCAAAGACTCAGCCGCTGAGCACTCCGCTGACGACTGGCGCATCACCCTCGATAAGCTCCAATCTGAGAACCTGACGTTGAAGGAGAGGCTGGAGGGACAGAAGCAAGCGGTGGAGGAGACGGAGGGACTGAGACCAGAGAAAGATGAGGACCTGCAGGCGTCTCTGATGGCGCTGCAACTGGAGAACCAGGCGCTCAAGGTCCAGGTGGAGGACAGGAGCCTCAGCGTCGCTGGCGACGTCCAGGAGGAAATGATGAAACTGCAGACGTACAAAACCAAGTATGAAGAGTTGATGCAAAAACACGCTGCCACTGATAGCATGCAGGAGGGATTCATTGATCTGAAAGTGCAGTACGAAGCGCTTGTGAATGAGAACACTGCTATCAAGTCACGCTTGGACAGCTCAACTGTGTCAAGTTCAACGAGTGAGGACGTTGAGAAGTTGGTTCAAGAGAAGGAAGGGCTGGCTGCTGATCTGGAGAAAGTGAAGGAGAAGGCTCGAAAGGAAGCTACAAAGCTGAAAGCCAAAGCCCTGGTTGCTTCCAAGAAAGCCGATGAACTTCAGGTGAAACTTGACCAAACGGCCAGCAGTGATGAAGTGATGAACTTGCGTGCGGTGGTTGCTTTGCTCACAGAGGAGAATGAATCTCTCAGAGCTGAGCAACAAGAAAGCAACGAAGAGGAAACTAAGTTGGTTGAAGTCGCCAAGGACAGCAAAGGACTCAAGCAGACCGTTCTCAGCTATCGTCTGCGCTCTTCGGACCATAGTCGCCCCGGAACACCCTCTTCGTTCGGGGGATTCCTCATGCCCTCCGGATACAGGAAACCCTCAAGGAGTCAATCTGTGGATTGTCTGGAGATGTCGAAGGACGCGGCCATTACAAACAATAACAACGCCAGTGAAGACCAGTACGAAGAGCTTGTGAAGGAGGTTGAAATCTTGCGTGAAGAGAAGCAACACTTCCTGATGCGCATGCAGGAAATGGAAACTGAATTCCAGAGATTAAGTGAGGAGAACGGATGGCCTCAGGCGGAGCTCCAGAAGACTATCGGTGAACTGCAGGACAAAGTGGACGCACTGACCGAGGAGAAGCAGCTGCTGCTGGAGATGTCCAAAGGGAAGAAGATGCAGGCTGAGCCAGCGGTAAGTGGCGATGCCACGTTGCCCTTGGTCAATAACCCCTCTGTGCATACTAACAATTCTGTGATATTAGCTCATGCTGATGGGCGTGATTCTCTGTTAGCTGTAGAGGTGCATGGTGTGAATGCTGTGTGTGCTAGGGGTCAGCAGGGTTCAGAGGTTACGAGGGAGGAAGCGCTGAGGGATTTGCGGGTCATGTGCACTGAATACGTAGAACTGAACAATCAAAATGAGCAGTTGGTTAAGCGTAACGCTCAGCTTAACGAAATGCTCAAAACCTCTGAGCAGAAGAAAACAAATGACGATGGCAAAGCAAAGAAAATCAAAAAGCCCGAAGTTAAGAAACCGGCAGAGAAATCAAAGAGTGTGAAAGAGTCTCCGGTTGGCAGGGGTAGCTCTGCCTCCAGAAGACCCACTTCACCCTCACTCAGCCACAGGGGCTCAATGACAAAACATAACTCCTCCAAAGGCAGCACTCTTAAGCCTACTTCTTCAATGCAAGATTTGAAGAAGTTGGCCAAAGAGAATGAAAAGTTACATGAACATAATAAAGATTTGGTGAAAAAGCTGGATGTAGCACTCAATCAAGCGAGTAAAGATTTCATGAGTTTAGGAGAGAGGTACGATCAGTCAGGTAGGAGCAGTCCAGCTGCAGTGAAAAGCAAAGTTAAATCCACCCCAGGAAAGAGTAAATCTTCCCTTAGTGAAGTGAATGCTTTGAAGAAAGATTTAGAGGACATTCGGAAAGAATTCCAGAAGAAATGCATGGAGAACGTGAATCTGCTACAGATGATAAAGGAAGGTGTTGACCCGGAAGACATCTTGCACCTGCGTATGCAACAGGAGATCTTACTGGCAGAGAAAGCCGAACTTTGTGCTAAATTTGAAGATGAGAGATCTCAGCTGATGGAGGACAACCATGAGTTGTTGGAACGGAACGAGCAGCTGCAGAATCAACTGAGTGTGTCGTCAGGGGGACCTCCTCCTCCTCCTCCTCCTCCTCCTCTTGATGAGGTGCCTCAGAGTAGTGATAATGTCAGGTATGAAGCTGTGAAGCGAGAGAACAGAGATCTTGAAGTGCAGTTGAAGATGCTTTTAGAAGAAAAGAAACAAGTTTGTGCTCATTTACAAGCGGACTGCATGGCTGCTCAACAAGAAAGCAAGGAATTAAAAGTTGAGGTTTCCCGCCTGAAGGAAGAATACAGTGACCTTCTGACCCAGCACCAGCTGCTTGGTGTGGAGCCGGAGCTGGCCGCGTCTGTTGTATCCGATGTTTCAGTGGGTGGGAGTGCCTTCAGTGGGGAGACTTGCGTTCTGCCTGACCGACGCTCACCACTGGGGGCGTGTCTACCGGCGAGTGAATTGTCAGTTCAGTATGAGATTCTTATGCAGGAGAAAAAGACGGTTTGCCTTCAGTTGGAACAGCAACAGGAGAAGTGCCAAGCCCTGAAGGAGCAGATCAGGGAAATGGGCAGAGCGATGGAGGAGGGAGATGAGAATGTCAATGACCTCACAGCGCAGAGGCAGCAGACTCAAGTGCAGAATAAGATCTTAACTGAGGAGAAGAACGACATTTGTAAGAAATTAAATTCTTTGGCTAAGAAATACGAAACAGAAAAATGGAACACAAAGCAGAAAATCAAGGAACTGGATGCGGTGAAGGTGGATTGCGAGGAATTGAAGACGAACATCACGGAGCTGCTTTTGGAGAAGGAGAAACTTGAGCAGGATTTGTCTATTCTGACTTTGGAGAAGAAATCAGCCGAAGCCGCGCTCAGCAGTTGTCAGTTGGATAACAAGAATCTGATGGATCTCTTGAATGGGACGCGAGATGAGATGCGACAGGTTAAGGATGCGAAGGTGGAGCTCCAGTTCCGGCTGGATGAGAGCCTCATGAACCAGAAGGCGGTCCAGAAAGAGGCTTCCTCGCAGGCCGAGGCACACCAAGCTGAGAAGGACGCTTTGAAAACGCAGATGAACGCAATGAACGAGGAGAGAGATGAGATGAAGCAGTCACTGGAAGAGAAAGATCGACTGATAACTGAATTGGAATCGACGGCAGCTGACAAGGAAAGGACTCTTGCTCTGGAGTTGGAGAAGCTGAACAAGGAGATTGGATTCATGAATCAGCTGAACAAAGATCTGCAGGGAAGCTTGGAGGATTGCTGGGGAGGCAAAGGGGTTTTGTCAGAGGATCTGGCCCAACTGAGGGAGGAATTTGATGCATATAAGAAGGAGAAAGAGAGGGAGATTCAGGAACTCCAAGAGGAGAAGGAAGACACGCGGCAGAATGATGTCATGCAAGCTCTGCAGAGCAGTGACCTTGATGGTGAAGATTCAGCTGAGAAGATTATTGCGATGAGCAGAGCGAAGGATGCGCTGAAGAAGCACTGCGCATCTTTGGAGGCGGATTCACTCGAGAAGGATGAGGATATCAGAAAGTTACGAGAGAATCAGAATTGCCTTGAGAAAAGTTTGGCAGATTTCGAAGAAAAGAGTTTGGCTGTTAAGGAAGCTCTTATGAAGGTTGGGATTGATATCAGAGGGGATGAGGAGGTGGTTGAGGTGGTCTTGAGGGAGTTTAGTTCAAAGGTGGATGAGTTAGCTGCTGCGAAGAGTGATTTATGTGCTGAAGTTCAGAAGAATAAACATTTAGAAAAATCGTTGTCACTGCTCAAGGAGTCTTTAATCAAGGGGGGTGTGGTTATTGGCGATGATGAGGATTTGGATGAGAAATTGTTGAATATGAATGAGGAGAATGTCAGCTAAAGGAGAAGTGTGC
>KB291798.1:154828-182169 GCA_000328365.1 Capitella teleta
GAGAGAGCAAGATTCTGGAGGTGGAGGAGTTACGAGCGCAGAATGAGCGATTGATGGAGGATTTGGATGACCAGCGGAAGGAGATGGAGAAGGTGGAAGGCAAGGTGGAGTCTCTGCTGGAGGAAGTAAACCGGAAGGAGACTGAATGCGTAGATGCTCTAGCTGAAGTCGATCAACTGAAGAAGCGTCTCGCGGAGATGCAGGCTCAAGGAATCGCGTCAGATAATGATATTAAGGAAGTGGAGAAAGAACTGGAGCAGATGAAGGAAGAGGTGAGGAGGCTGAGGTCCGCTCTGAAGGAATGCGAGGAGAATTCTGCATCAGAGAGCGATCGTTTGTGGAAAGAAAAGAAAGAGTTTGAGGAGAGAGTGGAAATTCTGCAGAATAATCTGGCTGAAGCCGATGCCAGGAACGTCCAGACGTCATCTGAATTCGAGGTGCTGAAGAAATCAGCTGCGGAAAATAAGAAATCCAGTGATGCAGAGCTGGAAAAAGCAAAAGAAGAAAAGGAAGATTTGCTGAGAAATGTGATAGAGAAGAACAAAACGATGAGGGAAATGGAGGAGCAGATTTGCAGTTTGAGTGTGGGAGCAGAGGCATTGGTCACTGCGCAGAATGAGGCTGCAGCCCTGAAGGAAAGTAAAACCGCTTCAGAACACAGAGAAGCAGGTCTGCTGAAGAAGATGAAGCTAATGGAAGAATCGCTGTGTGAATCTGAAGAGAAGGTAATGAAGATTGCAAAGGAAAAAGTTGAAGTGAGCCGAGAAAAAGATGAAGCCATTGCGGAGCTGAAAGGGAAACAAATATTCTTAATTGACATGCAGAGTGAGTTGATGCAAGTGAAAGAACGCATCATTGAAGTGCTGTTGGAGAAAGATAAATACCTGGATGAGAAGAATCAGATGAGTAGAAATATTACCGAGAGGGAGCATGATGTCTCTCGGTTGGAATCTGATGTCGAACGAATCCAGAAGACATTGCAGAATAAGGAGCAAGAGATCGCTGTCCTGAAGGAAGAGATGCTCCGTCTGGAGGAAGATCGAGTTGCACTGACGCGCGAGATGGAAGCTTCATCACAGAGTTATTCTAATTGTCTGCAGGATAAAGAGCGAGCTGAGGGGTCTGTGAGAGAACTTCAAGAAGCGTACGGAAAGATAAAGAAGAATGCGGAAGAAATGGAAGAGCAAGTGAGCACTCAGAAGGAGGCTCTCCAGGATCTCAAGGACACAGCCAGCAGAGCGGAAGTGGATTACAATCGCCTGAAAGAGATGTACGAGGAACTGAGGGCAGAAAGGTCAGCAGCGCAGGAGGAGGCTATCGTGCCAGTCGCGCTAGAGAATTTGACGTCCACGCCTAAAGTGGAATGCATGCACGCCACGGAAGATGCTGCAAGGGAGGAGGTGGAGGAACTGCTCAAGGCGAAGAGGGAACTTGAGAAAACGTTGAGTCACGCGGAGGAAGACAAACGAAACATGGTGGACACGATTCTGCAATTGAAGGAAGAGTTGAGTGAGGAGAAGGACAGGCAGCAGCGGAAAATGAATGACTTTCAGAAGCTGCTGGATACGGTGACCGCCGCTAAGGAGAAAATTGAGCAGGAGATGCACAGACAGCGCCTGGAACATGAACAGCGATTGACTGCCGCCCGCAACAGCGCAACCGCTGACTCATCAGCTGAGACTCAAAACCTGCTAAGGCAGATCAATGGGGCCGAGAAAACCATCTCGGATGTGAGGGACAAGTTGAGGGTCAAGGAAGAGGAGAAGGATTTGTTGAAGCTGAGGATCTCTCACTTGACTCGGGAGTGCCAACTGCAAGAGAGCCACGTGCATGATTTGGAGAAGCAAGTTGTCAGTCAGCAAGAGCAGCTCCAGGAAGCGATGCATGAGCACAAGCAGAGCATTCGACTGCTGGCTGAACTGCGGTTTGAAGCCGAACAAGGACGTCAAGAGCAGAAAGGAGACTTCATACGATTGGAAGGAGAGCTGCATAAATTAGAGTCGCATTTAGGCGGAGAAGAGGAGAGGAAGGCGTACGAGCTGAAGCACTCTGAAATGGTGGACGAACTGAATGCGTTGAGGCAGCAGAGCAGAGAGATGCACGACGAGAAGAACCGGCTGACCTGGGAGAACCAGCTGCTCAAGCAGACCATGGACCGGGAGCAGAGGTCATACCACTTGCGGCCGTCTCACAGGAGCATGTCGGTGGCTAACGTGAACGCTGAAGCCCTCGGTTGGTCATCTCTGCATGAGATATCTGCGGCACCTGGTGCTATGAGCAAGTGCAGCTCCATGGCGTCTGTCTGCTCCATTGCATCGGTGGCTTCTGTTGATTCACAAGTGCCTGCGTTTGACTTCACCAAAGATCTGATTGACGCCAAGAAGAAGATCCGACACTTGGAGCAGAGACAGAGGGAGATGTTGGAGGAGAGGGAGGCTCTGATGCAGCAGCTACGCAAGCAGGAGGCACTGGTCATTGAGCTGAGGAAAGCAGCAGCCGACAAGCAGAAGAAGTCCAAGAAATTCAGCTTCGGGTCATTGTCGTCCTCCACGCAGAGTGCGAACATTGCGACTGATGTGGGGGGCCAGCAGATTGGCCTCCTGCAGAGACAGAGGGACGATTTGATGGCTCGGTTGGCTGGCCTCGAGGAGAAGAACAGGATGGTGTCCCAACTGGAACAGAACCTCAGCGATGTGGAGGCGAAACTGAAAATTGAGCGAGAACAGCTGAGGCTGAAGAACCAGGACAAGGAGAAGGTTGAGCTGGATTTGCTCAAAGAACGTCTTGCGGTTGAGAAGTATGCCAGGGATTACCAACAGCTGAAGAAACAGCTGCACCAGAAAGAGTTCATTGAAACCCAGCTGCAAGCAGATGCATCCGCTGCAGATGTGAGCACACTGCAGAAGAAGCTCTGCGAAGTTAACTCCGATATCAGGAAAGCGGTTTTGCAGAAGGCAATCGGCATCCAGGTTGGCGAGAGCATGCTTCCCTGGAAACCGTCGCCAAAACTCCGAAAGATGCGGCAGGTGGGGACGCAGGTGAAAGAGCGCATGCTCCGCTTGGACTGCGGCTGCAGCACGGATAGCACGATGCGCATGAACGTGGAGTGTAGGTACCATAAAGCGGTCGACAAACTGCGCAGAGAGTTGAAGCGAGATGCAGCTTCACGGGAAAAACGTCAGTTTGAGGGTAGTCAGACCTTTTGATCTCCAGCACACATAGCCATATCAAAGATATATTATTACTATGATAATGTAAATAATTTATTTATTATAATAATATATTTAAAGAGGGTATACAGATTGTACTGTAATTAGGAATTTTTTATATAATTTTTTTTGGCTCTCAGTTTTGATTTATTCAAGGGTTTTATGTTTTGTTATAATATTCTGGTTTAAGATTGATTTTGTGTGTTCGATGATTTTGAGCCAAGCTCTGTTTATGATTGAAATGCGGGTATCCCTGATAATCTCACGCCAAGAAATCTTGTCCCATGCTTTTTCATGATTTCATTACATAATCATTTAAACTGTGGTATATATCTGTACTTACCGCCTCACCCCCTTCTCTCGTCCTCTCTGTATATTTTCACGGTGTTTTTCTTCTCGGTTCCATCTCGTTTTCCCGCTTTCCCTTTTTTTGCTTCGCTGGAGTCAA
Source organism: Capitella teleta (assembly GCA_000328365.1). Classification (NCBI taxonomy): domain Eukaryota; kingdom Metazoa; phylum Annelida; class Polychaeta; family Capitellidae; genus Capitella; species Capitella teleta. The sequence goes on from KB291798.1 coordinate 158,486, forward strand.
AGTTGAAAGACGGTGAAGGTCATTAATTACAAGAGTTATCTGTTTTGGGTTCAGTAAGTACTGTGTGTACATGTAATTAGAATTAATTAAAAAATTTTTTTTTTTAATATTCATGAATTATTATTTTCCATAACTGCATCTGCCAAAACTAAACACTTCTTTTTCTTTCTCTGATCACTCTTGAAGAAATTTACCCCCTAAAAATTATGCGCACTACTAATTGCAATATCAAAACCAGCATACACAAGACAGATAGCTCTGACCTTCATTCGTTTCCAGGTGTTTCCTACTCCTTCTCCTCCTCCTTCCCGTTGCTCCTCTTCTCCTCTTCCCTGGCATCGTCTCCTCGTCCGAGTGTGGTTGGTTGTTGCGGCCGTCACTTCGTCTTACCTTCTTCATTTGAACCTTCAATGTTCTTGATGCACGTGATCTCTTAATAATTATTTTGTGCAATTTGGGGAGCTTTCTTTTTTTTCTAGAGGGCAACGACTTCTACTGCATGGTGCTTATCTGTATTTTGGCATGCTTGTTGCATGAGATTTTCTGTTACGCAACTCAGTGAAACTTGTTGAAAATATTGAAAATTCCATTCGTAATTTTTCCCTTCTTCCATGTGACAACATTCCATTTTTTTTTTTTTTTTATTAAATCATCAGAAACAGTGGATTTTGTATGTTCTTTCATATGCTATTACTTCTTTTTTTGTTTAATTAAATATTTTTAATATCATATGAAACTCCGTTCGAGTTATGTCACAAAACTCATGATTTCTTCCGAGTGGGGCTTTGCATTGCAAATGGAACATACCAATGTATCATGTATTAAATGTAATATAATTTATATCAGTGTAGATCGTGTATGGCAACCCAGAATTACACCATTCATTAATTTTTCATTTTTATCTGAATTTGAATGAAAACAATAGAGAGAAAAGAAATTCAGAAGACACACCGTGAATGCTCGTTTTTTTGTTGATAATATTTTTATGGCTGTGCTATTTTGAATATTGATTTTTTTTCTTTTTTTTTCTTTTCTGCATTTTGGAATAAAAATAATTGAAATGATGGGTGCAGTAGCATGGTGTGTTCCTATCTTATCCCTTTCTTATCTATTTTCCCTTTGAAGCAAGCATGTTGCTTTCCTCTCTCCTCACTAATTGCAATTTACTTTGAACCTTCGAATTAAGCAATGTTGCCATGGTAATTTGAGTTGGACCTACTCAGCTCTATAAATGGAATTATCCATTTAATGCGATTTCGACCTTTGGCTGTGTGCCAATATATTTTCCCAATATCTCGAAATCATTAATTATTCAAGGAAATTGCTTCACTTGTAGAACCAGGCATGGCGAACCTAATTTCCTGGGTGTAGTAGGCCTAATTCAATTTTATTGCAAATTCGGTCGCATTCCGATTATGCATTCAGTCCATGAAAAGCAAAAGCATGACTTAACATCAAAACTACCGAAGCATTCTTTATTGAGACAATTTATTGGTTAAAGTCGAGGCAAACACAGTAAAGAATTATTCCTGGAATCAACAGCACACGTGTACAAAAACAACAATCATTACGTCACACACAAGTTCCAACACGAATGCCGATTGGCCAATTGTCTCGACGTCTGTGAATGGTCCTTTGAGCAGATTGTTGATATTAGCTACCTACAAAAATGACAAAATCACATTATTTGCACATATCCTCTTGTATGATACATCAGAACCTTAGTGAGCATACTCTCATGTTAGGAGGAATGTCCAATCGATAGCTGCGCACCCAGGCCAGGCAAGACCAGACTTGTCGTCTGTGACATGCCATCGTAGCCATCAGAGGCAGCAGCGTGACAGACTGACTACAGAAGAACGGCTCAGGGTTCATTGAACGCCTCTCTCCGTGCAACAGCTCCCCCTCGCTCTCAGTGACGTAATGGGGCTTAATTAACCCTTGGATTTAATTAAACGCAGCTCAGTCTGAGAAGGAGAGCTCCTGAGCAACAGTGCTTGACCGTAACCATGGATACTGAACCACAGGTAATGTAAACAAAAATTGTCAATTGTACATAACACCGACGATTGCTGTAGTCGCAAATGAACAAAAGCTCTTTTACATGTATTTATAACCGGCGTTTTATCTGATAACAACATATCGATTGGGTTGCTGAGCACACTTTACATGTTATTTACTGTTTAGTTAATTACAGGTGATTTTGCATTTTTTTTTTACTTAATTTCTAAGCCGTGCACTTCTCTAAGCTACGCATTCACTGGCTGCCTAATCTAATCCCATATAATACCCCTGCTGTGCTATTAACTCCCTATTATGGCTAATCCTTGATCTCTTAGGCACCCCATTGAGCTGTATTATAGCGATCCTGGTACAATGCATATCTATATATTCACAATCACAACCTGCCTGTTGGATGTCGTATTCACAGATATAGGCCTATATATCACCATGCATAAACAAGACATGTTAGAACATAGGTTATCTAGTTAATTTTGTTAATATTTACACCTTAATTGAAAATTCTCTTTCAATACTATAATTTGTGTGCATTCCAAATAATTTAAAATCTTTCTTTGAGCATGTTTTCATGTTTATTTTTCTTTTGCTGTAATTTTTTATAGATTTTTTTTTCTTTCTCTCTTGTGTTTTGTGTGCATTTCCTTTTCTTTGCAATTGCTCATTTGTACATTTCGCAACCGACCTTCTCCCTGTCCTCGCTTTGCACTGATTTGACCTCCTCTGGTGATTATTGCCAACTACCTTAACCAGGTACGACGGACGTCCCCCTCCCTTCTCCACTCGGGATTAATTATGCTCCATGTTGCCCCCCCCGCCCCCCCCCCCCCCCAAGTACTCTAAAAGACCAAACATTTTCCCCTCACCTGCCTGCTACTGCCAACAACAACCTCTGCATCATCGATTGGCGATCATTTTGCATTCCACCTCTGTTATCAATCCACTCGCGGCGGCATTTCTTATCAGCAGTCGACTTTTATCACCGTGTCCTCATCCCGTGGAGTCATCCTGATGGATCCTCTCAGCAGGAATCATGCATCTGGATCTGTGATTCTGGATCGGGTTGTGAAAGCCAGGGTGCAGGCGAGGCTGTTTCTTTCTTTGATCAATTGAGCTCATTAATCGATTGATTTTGTTCTGCTTACTCCGGTGCTAATTGTTGACATGGCTCGTGTCGATTACTCTGTCGTCACCTGTGTTCTGATTGCTGCTTGTCGCTGCGTGAATTAATTATCAGCTGAAACTGTTTGTGATGTCATTCTGGCGTTGATTGAACATCCATTTAACTCATGCACATGCAGTGCCTCATACACATGCACATGCAGTGCCTCATGCAGGAGGTCGAGTTTGCTGCACGTTCAAACGGCGTATTTATAGCTTCAGTTTTGTGTGACGGCGGTGGACATTGCAAAGATGCTGCTAACTCATCCACTGCAACTCTTAAAAGAGATGTATGCGGAATATGGATGCGAGCGACTAGATTTCATGACGCGATGCCTGTGCGTCATGAGCCTCATCTCCCAATTGGCCGGATCGTAGTTCGTACAATGGAAACTGCATTCCAAGTTAGAAATATGCATCTGGCCAATAAGTGATAAATTATTAAATTCTCTGGATGTTATTAGATTCAGCTGAATAATACAAGACCTCCCCCCTCCCCCTCCAGGTGTGTCAATTAAGGAGCAAGGTATTCCGCGTGTTGAACACGACCTGGACATCACGCTATTACGCTCAATTGCTCATCGGGCATTAAACTTGAATTAGGGTCCCCCCATGCATCTGGATCGAAGCGAATCGATTGATTGATTCTTCTTCCCGCTCGTAACTTGCTAATCAAGTCGCCATGGCAGCGGAGGTGCAGAGCGAAGTAGCAGGTGTTTGTCCCGTTCATTCCTTCGCCATCTGCGACGCTATTCCCGAGCAACAGCCACACCAGGCGTCATGTACAGCATCAAATCCATGGATATGCTCGGTCTCTCCCGAGGACAGGGTTTGCAAATCGGTTGGCTACCAGGCGGACTTCGCTTGAGGACGCGGGGTTGTCGTCGAAGGAAAGTGTCCTCGGCGAGGACAACGGTCAGTGAACTGTGAGGACGGTGTTCATTTCGTTATTTGGTGGTGTGGGGTTATTAGGGACTCACTTTGGTGGTGGGATGTATACTTGTTCTTTTGTTTGTTTGCTTTATCAGTTTTGGATTTTTCACTGTTGATTGATGATTAACTAATTAATAATTGTGGTTGATTTCTTGCAGTTGGAGACATTGAAAGATCATTATGAACAGCAGTTGGCTCAACTGCAGAAGCAGCTAGATGAAGATGAAGAAGGCGAGGATGATGATGATGATGATGATGGTGGTGATGATGAAGAGGATGAAGAGGATCAAGTTAATCACAAGGGTGTCCATGAGGAGTCCGTGTTTCATGAGGTGAGGTTAGCCGCCGTTGTGATTATGCAATCAATCAATGACGTTGTTATGCAGGCATTGATCAAAGCAAAGTCAGAGCTTAAAGATGCTCACTTCATGCAGTGCTTGAAGTCGTTGGAAGAAGCACATGCACTCACGCTACAAGGCATCGCACAAGCCCACCACGTAAACCACAACCTGCCATTTTGTGCCATTTTGTGCCATTTTGTGCCATTTTGTGTCATTTTGTGTGAATTTTGTGTCATTTTGTGTGAATTTTAAATCAATGATTTACTTCTTCAGGAGGATCTGCAACTGCAGCTGACTGCTCTGAAGGTTAGCCTCAATGAAGTGCACTCCTCACAACTGACCTTGGTCAGCAAAGAGATGAGTCAGCAACAACATGAGCAGAATGGTTTGTGTTTGTCTTCACAGTTGTTGTTATATGTATTTATTTATGTATTTATATGCAAATTACACTTATAAGGCTTTCGGGATGGTTTATTATATCACTCAGTATAAGTTTATTAACTGGTTACGGTTTATTTAACTCATCTGTGTCTTTCGTTGGTCACTGGTCACCGGTCAGTCGCATGTCCGATCACACTCCCTTACCCCTTCACAGGTGCAGATCATCACGACATCCAAGCGCAAATCAAACTGGAACACAATAAAGAAATGACCCGCATGCAGCTGGATTTTGAACAGCAGATCCTGGACAGCGAGGAGAATTACGAGGAAGCCATGGCCAACATGAAGAGGCGGTACGAGGAGGAGATCCTCCAGTTGAAGGAGGCGCTGGCCAACGCCCCCTCCGAAGCTGATCCCTCAGAGGTAGATAAAGACTGCGCTCGGCAATTGGTTCCGCCAGAGACGCAGAAGCTGCGTGACAGCACTGGGGCTGATTCCATGGATGACATCAACAGTGAGAGTGACTGCAGTCATGCGTATAGCACTTCCCTGATTGCTGAACTGCAGCAGGAGATTGAGTCGTATCGCTCGCAGATTGAAACGTACAAACAGGATACGGATGAGAAACATCTGATGGAGATGGAGGGGGTGAAGGAGAAACTGCAGCATGATTATGAGTGGAGAATAAAAGATCTCGATAATGAAAACACTTTGCTCAAAGACCAGCTGAAGGGCACGCAGATTGAGCTGCAGACCCTCAAAAACCAACTCAGTGCAAAGGACGAGAAAATTGAAATTGTGAAAAGGGAGTTCGCGGAGAAGCATCATGAACAGACGCAGAGGATGTTGGCCGAGTTGAGCAAGGAGCATGAGGAGGAGGTGATGCGGCTCCAGTCGGTTGGAGTCTGCAGGGATCTGGAAGAGAAACATCAGAGGGAACTGGTTGAGCAGTGTCGCGATTTGGAAGCAAAACACTTTGAAGCGATGGAGAACATGAAGAATGATCTTGATAGGAAACATGATCTGCACGTGGCGCAGCTCCGAGCGGGGATGGATGAGGCGGGCCAGGATAAACAGGATACGATTGAGCAGAGGATTGAGGCGGAGGTCTCGAGGCACGCGCAGGAACACGAGGCTCTCATGGAGCGGGAGTTGGAGGCACTCAAGGACAGGGTCACCGCGGAGATGCAGAGGGATTTTGAGCTGAGGATGATGCGGGAAAAGCAGGATTGGGAAGAGCGGAAGGAGGAGGAGATTGATGAGTTGATGCAGGATCATGAGGATCAGATGAACGCCATGCGAGAGAAGCAAGCAAAGGTCCACAAGGAACAAGAGCTGCATCACAACGGGAACACCAACGACATTGTGTCGCTTCAGAAAGTACGCGATAAAGCTGCTAAAGAGAAACACGCTTTGGAACACGAGCTACGAGGAGTGAGGAACCGGTTGGAAAAGGCGGAGAGAGAACTGAAGAGAGTGGCACCACCAAGGAAGGAGAATGGAAGCACAGAGAGGGGCGACACTGAGGCACGCTTGAAGGACGCCACGGCAAAGATTCGGCAACTGGAGGCGAAGTTGGAAGAACGTGAAAGTCAGATTGAAGATTTTGAGAATCGGATGGAAGAAATTGAAAACAGTTTGCGGGAGAAGGAACAGGAAGTGAAAGAGTGCGAGGAGAAGATCGATGATTATGACGACAAGCTGGAGAGCGCTCGATCACAAATGGCGCTCTACGAAGCGGCGGTCGGAGATAACGAGAACGAGATTGACGAACTGCAAACTGAGCTCAGTGAATGTAAAGATAAACTGCAAACCTCCGAGAATTCAGTTATGTTAAAGGAAGAGGAGGTGGCAAGTATTGCGCTGAAACATAAAAAAGTCGTTGCTCGTCTAACGCATCAATTGATGGAGGCAGAAGAAGCTTCGCAATCTTCTTCTGATGAATATCAACGAACAATTTCTGAGTTACAATCGAGGTTAACTGGTGAGTTTGGGGTCAAAGGTCAATTATGCATGTCATGTGTTAGCTTCGACTAAGTTAACTAACAATTTGAAATTGCCCTGAATTCCTAATCTGAAATTAATCATTGTAATGATTGTTAAATATATTTTTTTATTCATTTAGGTACTTCATCTGAGGTTGAACCAAAAGTGGTGAGTGTTTATTTTTGTTCTTTGGTTTTATTGATCTGTTACGAGTTATTGGTACTATATGCATGTATTTTATGGCGGTTATATCTTAAATTGTGGTATGCTGTTTGACATTTAGTTGGCGAATTAAAATCTTTGCTTCATCAAGCACAGCCAACAAGCGTGGAGGCAGTGAATTGAGAGTTGGAATTACTTCTTGCGATTGATAATTTATTGCACAAACGCACGTTGAATGTGTTCAATTGCAAAATTCCTTGAAGTGAAGTGAGAGTGAAGAGTGGAATGAATAGAAGAGGACATCAATCATATTGATCTGCCCTCTCAACATAATCCCCTAAGTTCAAACAGAATCCGCATAAAAACACGACACTCTGTTGACTTGAATTAACCATTGATTGCACTTGACTGAACAGAACTTTATTATCACTTAAGAAGTCATAAGGAACCAGAGCGCGTTTGAAAGTGCGTTATGATTTTGAAATACATTTTTAAAAGTGCGTTATGATTTTGAAATATATTTTTAAAAGTGCGTTGTGATTTACTCGGAATGAGTGCGTTAAATGAGTGCGTTATGATTTATTCAGCTGTGACCAAGCTCATCCACGTTACGTTCTTGCACTGCTCAGGCGAATATTGATTTAGACTTTATCGAACTGATCTGCGAAAATATCGATCTGGTTGATCAGTGATTTTATAGCCTTGGTCATTTGTGGTGGTGGAGAGTTGTGGAGGCTGTAAGCGAACATGAATAGGAAAAACTGCTCTCAGGGATACTGCACCTGCTGAGATAAGTGAGTGATTTACCATGGAAGGCATTTCATACATGCTATTGTATTTTCTACTTTTTAAAATTAATAGATTCTTAATGATTATTTTATTAAATTTTACCATAGGTGATATACAAAGTTGCCAAAAACATAAGTTAATACTCTTTTTACATATACATATATCTCTAAATTTGAATTATTGCTTTGTATATTTTTTCATTGCATGCTATTGAACATTGGGATATAGATGTATTTATATTCACACAGACAGCACAAGCATCGATCACAACAGGGAGATAAGGCATAATGACGTAATTATGCATAATAATAATTATGCACATAGTTGACAGTTGATACATTATCCCCTCTCAAAAAAATTAAATACATATCCTCAATGATATACGGTGCCGGCGGTGATGCCCTAAATGAATAATAAATGACCTCTGCACTTCACGTTAATATAATAATAATCAAGTAAATTTAATGCATATTCAATTCCGCTGGTGAGCCTTCTATGGAAGTCATGAATGTCATTTTCTAATTCAATTAAAAACCCCCTTCACCAGATGTTTCTACATCAGCATATGTGGCTTGCTATAAATTATTAGGGCGGTTTTTCCCCCTTTCAAGCGGCTGAGCATGTAATGGAGCCTGAAAATAATGCTTTCTAATTACACGTGCCGGTAGATAACTGTGAAAAGGTTCAGAGTAATTGTACAGTATGCAACTCCAATGAACAAAGGCATGAGCTCTTGGAAATTAGCTATTTGCCATTTACAGCAATGGTCGTTTAAGTCGGTTACCGTGGCAACCTCCACGCACCTGCCTCACCCCCCCCCCTTCTCGCGGCACAGGTGCGCCCTGCTAGCAGCATCAGCCAATCAGCGCTCATCCCTCCAAAACAATCGCAATCTCCCTGTTTCGAGTTGGAACTGATCCTTGGGGAAATCTCCGCTGCTATTTATTCCCTAAACTGAGTCATAATAATTCCCATTTGCCTAAGTCGAGTGTCTTCGGGCGATTGCACGAGTCTAGGCGTGCCTGGTTACGCCGTCACGTTGGCAACGGATCACACTGGCATCAGTGTATCCATGGTTACGTTGGATTGAGTGCTATTTATCATTCTTTTCTGAGTATTTGGAATGAGAGCACTTGACCAGCTCAATGAAAGACGGAATGAGCTGCCCTGTCGAATGCACCGACTGTGTGGTGGCTGAGAGAGAGGTAAAATCACCTATTATCGCCCACTGTCACCGGGTTTGTCATAGCTGCATACTGTTGGCATAATCTGTGGGGATGATGTAATTATCAATATACAGGCTTGGAACGAGATTGGGTTTGTCATTGGTGACCGCTATTGTCGCTTTGAACCACCCAAGGAATATATTTGCTACACACTGATTACTGATTTGCTTAGCAAGTCATAAAGCCATTGTTTATGTTATTTCACTTATTTCAATATTTGTCTCCATGAAGGACTTCCACTCTCAGCCTCTGTAGATAATTGTTGAACCGTGGAAGGGCTTTTGTGCGACCATTCTGTCACATTGCATGCACAAAATGTGCTCTATTTGCCTGGAAGTATAGGCTATGTGCTCCTGCATTCAATTGTGTTTCTCACCACTTATATTCATTGCTATATGAAATATTTCAAGCACAAATTCCTGGCTCTTGAGCTTTGCATGAAGAGGTTAATCAAATACAGTGTTCTTGTTGGTCGCATGGTAGAAGCATGTTACAGAACCACATGTCTGACACACCACCCACCCCCCTTCCTTTGCTCTGGTCTAATCCGATCAATACATTAGTAATCCAATACAATCACATTAGCTCTTTTAACAGGCAGCAATAGATTCAATAAATAGATTACATTATCACTTCTCATGCTTTTCTATGCGTATGTCTTGTGGTCTGTGTGGTCCAACCGTCAAAGGAAAACTTTTCTCTTCACTCGACTATGCGGCATATGAATGTTGAGCACTGGGGCTACTGTCAGGCTAAAGAAGGGATGTCTCAATTAGAGTGAAGTGTCATATTAGTGCAGGGTCCCTTAGCAAGCCTGGTCATTGCTCTTCTATGTGTACCCGTCCACATAATAAAATCCTTTGTGTTACCCCTTTTGACAAGTGAGCTTTGACTAGTATTGATCAGTTTGAGTATTTGTCTAGAGATCTCTGCTATAATTGAATCTTTCTTCTGATCAACGGTCGCTCGTAACTTTTTCAAAGATGAATCGTGATTTTGATGAGAAAAAGTTACATCATCCGTAGTCATCGCTATTTGCACGTGATATTTCATACCTTTCTCTCCTTCTCAGAGCGCACCATCACCTGAAGAAAGCATGGACGGGGACATGATGCAGCGTATGCAGCAATTGCAGAGAGACCATGACCTGCAGGTCAAGGGTCTGCAGGCGCAAGTTGACCAGCTCTCCGGTCAGTCTGACCACAAACCCACCACCAAGGGAGACAGCAGCATCACCGACATCAGCCTCGATGAATTAGATCAGGTTCAATTAACCTTGAAGGTGGGTTCGTATTTCTGGATTTAATAAGTGTTTTAATTCTCTCCTTCTGCAGGATGAGTTGCTTGGGGATCATATGCGCAAATTTGAGCAAGTGACAGCCGCCCTGGAAGTTTCTCACCAAAGCAAGGTTGACGACCTCAAAAGTAAATATGAAGGTTTGTTATTAATTCATCTGTGAGCTAATTTTTATTCGAGTTATGAAATTTGCAGAAACAATCGAATCGTTACGCAAGCAAGTTGAAGAGCAAAGAGGAAGAGGAGAGGAAGAATCAAAAGTCGATCTTGCCGCCTACGAGGAGTTGCTGACGATACGAGAAGAATTGGAGAAGAAATTGAGTGAGAATGAAGAGGAATGGAAGGGAAGATTGGAAGAGAAAGAAGCAGAAGTTGAGAAACTAAGACAAAGCGAGATGGAATTAGGAGAAGAATTGAAGAGTGATGGTGAAGAGATCGCGAAGCTGAGAAGTGAGATTCAGAAGTTGAAGGAATCATTGGAGAAGGAGGATGAGGAGAAAAGTGAGAATTCTGTTGACGAGATTGAGCAATTGAAGGAGAAATACGACGCTGAAAGAACAGAGATGAAGCAGACGATCGACCAATGCAACGCCCGCATCCGCTATTTAGAAGAAGAATTAGGAAATGAAGACGAAGTGGACGAATTGAAGGAAGAAATCATTAAGAAGATCGAAGAAATTGAGCTGTGGAAGGCGGAGAATTCGCGACTGCAAACCGAGAAAGACGCCGAGATAGCGACCCTCAAATCAGACGATCGGCTGAGTGATCTGGAAGAGAAATTAGCAGAGAAAGAGGAAGAAATAAAGAAGTGGAAGGAGGAGGTGAATGAGAAGGAGGAGAAGATGAAGCAGATGGTTAGCATGGAGCAGTATGAGTACAGAGAGATAGAGTACCAGGCCCTGCAGGAGCAGCTGCAGATGCGTTCTGGGGAGATCATTGAGATGCAGAGCAAGCAGGAGGCGCTCCTGGAGAGAGCCCTGGAGGATCTCAGGACTTCACTGGAAGCAGAACATCGGGAGCAGATGGAGGAGGTGAAGGAGAGGTTGCAGATGGAGATCTCTGCGTTGCGACACAGTTTGGAGGTGCTGAGTGGTGAAGGGGAGGATGAGAAGCACAGGGAGCACGCTGACACCGAAGAACGAATGCGCGAACAACTACACACCGAGATCTCGCTGAGAGACGACCAAATTGAGCAGCTGGGCAGAGAACTCATGCTGCGCAATGATGAGGCTCAGCAGCTGAAGCAGCATATCATGCAGCTGGAGGATCAACTGGAAGATCAAAGGGAGCAGCTGCCAACTGTACAGTCACCACCGCCGGCAAGTGGCCATTCAGAAGAAAGTCTGTTAGCAATGTTGCGCTCTGATCTGGAAAGGGTTTCTGGAGAACGGTGAGATTTGCACTTTGATGAAAATGTTGCGTTTATGCTATGATGTTTCTCTTCCAGGGATGCAACTGAGCAGACGAATGAGCAGATGCTGCGGCTGCTGTCTGATTCAGTCAGGTGCACCGTTCTGTCTGCCGATCGCATCCAGCAATGCCTAGTCACGCTGACTCAGTCACGTTCACCCTCTCCTCACGAACACCGCAGGAGCCCACATCGACTGAGTCCTTCCGTTCAAGGAGCTGCTGCTGGTGGGTGATGACCTTTTGACCTAGTGACCTAATTAAATGACCTAATTTCAGTTGATCTTGATGACCCTGAGGGGGCACACAATACAAGCGTTGTGTCCGCGTATTCGGACGAAGGTCTTGACATTTCACAGCACTTTGCCGAGAGTTTGTTTGCCGGACCAGATTTGGATGGAGACACGGAGGAAGTGATCGCAGGTTCGTCCTTGGACCTCCTCTTTCTCTCCCTGGCTCTGCTTTGCGCTTTGGTTGTTTTACAGTTGCTTTTTAGTTGCTAGTTTTCTTTCTATGCCCTGATTAGATTCTGATTCTGAAGCGAGGCTCAAGTACATTCTGAGACGTCTCATCGTGGCAGCAGGTACCTTGTGTTGCCGTTCGTTCCTTTCTCCTTTTTCACTATTTGTTTCTTTTTTATTTCTTGCACTTGATGACCTCTGCATTCCATTTTCTAGGAATAACAACTATACATGTTCCCTATTTATGCGTTTGAGCATTATTCTGCCCAAAAATCAAGATTCCTGTTTTGAAGAGTTGGTGAATTAATTCAGTATGGCTTCCTCAGATGCCGGCAACAGACTTCAATCTTCCGTGGAGCGTCTCCTCGATATGATCACGGAAACTTCACAGCAGCTTCATGAGACGCAGAAACGCAACGAAGGAATGGCCCTGCAGGCGTCCAGTGACGAGGAGGAATTACGCTCGCTGAGGCAGCGGTTTGAAGAAATGGATGACCGGCTCAGGCAAGAGGTCGAGGCAAAGGAGTATCTGGCTGTGGAGCTAAGCAAAGCTGAAGGCGAGTAATCAATGTGCCATAACCGAAGCACGCAGGATTTTTAGAGTAAATCATGTTGGAAGTTGGTCTTTAAAAATATTCTTCACAGGTTTAATGCAAGGTTACGCCAAAGAGAAATCCGAACAGGACAGAATTGTGAGCGCTCTGGAGGATCGACGCTTAGCGTTAGCAGAGGAGCTGGAGAGAGCGAACCTACGATTGGCACATTACGAGGAATCGCAGGCAGAGATCGAGGCGAGGGAGGATGACTTGCGACGACAGAGACAGTCGTTGGTGGAGAGCGTTGATCAGCCAGAACAAGGTCAGAGGTCAAGGCCTTGCTTTTGATTTGTACGCTTGTGTATCTGCACGATGACCTCACTATTTACGAGCACTTTTCATGATAAGCATGTGTGTGTGTGTAATGTATGCTTTGACTATTGTTGATGCATTTCTGTAGACTTCTCATTTTGTATATTGTGTGCTGTGCTGTGACCTTTCTTGACCTTTTAGTGACTTCAAACGCTGGTCCGCCCGAACAAGAAATGCCACCTGGTAAGTGATTGTATATCCGCAAATGCTTCTAAGAACGCTTTTTAAATGAGAAACCCTGCATGGTCGATTTCAATTTGTTTAACCAAATATAAACCATTGTCAACAATGCAATGTTTCTTTTTGGATGGTCTGAATCTTCTTCACAAACCCAGTGTGTCCAATTGGCACTTTTGTTTAATTTGATTAGAAAGCAATTGCATAATTTAAGGGATTAATCTGACTAACTCTCTCATTAATAGCACTCTCGATGACATTGTAACAAATATGTTTGAATTTTAAGTTTTAACCCACACTCTAACAGCTTTCTGTTAATTTCCTCTCACAGATACGAAATGTCGTGGTAGGTTTTCAAAGGGACTGGTATTACCTCATTGCATGTTCTATTATTTTATGCTAATTTACATGTTATTAGTGAGTGGAATGGTTCTGTAATCTGTTTTTGCTTTTAGAGAAACCCCTTTTTTTTTTCTTCTTTTTTTGTTAAGGAGGGGGGGGGTGCGGGTGTTTGATACATCTTATTTTTCACTCATTCTTCTGTGTGATTATTGTGGATACAGATTACAGAAGAAATGTTTGTGTTTATTGCAATTTGTCATATTTATATCATGTGGTTTTGCTCCTCGTGACCTTTCCTAATTTCCTACTTCGCTCCCTCTTTTCTTTTTATTCATCTCTATTTGCGCTTTTTATAGTTCTCCTCGAAGACAACTCGAAGCTCAGTGAAGAGAAGCGTGAACTTCAGCGACAACACAGTGTCCAGAGTGAGGTTCAGATGTCGGCCATCGGGCAACTCCAGTCCGCGGTTGACTCTCTGAAAATCCAAAACGAGGCTCTGGTTGATGAGCGCAAAGCCACAATGGATGACCACGTGCGACACATTGACGCTTTGGAGAAACAAATTGCATCCACGAAGCAATTCATTGAGGTAGAGCAAGCGTCTTCCCTGAGGGGATTGTGATCATTTTTACTTGTTCAGGAACAAACGGCTGAGCGTGAACAGGAGAGAGAGGATTTCCAATCAGAATTGAAACAACTCAAAGAATCTCTACGCGAGAGGGATAAACAAGGCTCCAACAACCAGAGGCTGGTCTCCGAGGTTTGCTTGCATTTCACGCTGTGCTTGATTGACAGTTTGTGTTTCTAGGTGCAAGATCTTGAAGATCAGCTACGAGAGAAGGTTGAAGCGTACAATGAAGTTGTGAACAAGAAAGCAGAATTGGAGAGAGCCATGCAGACGCATGAGGTGGCACTCAGGGAACTGCGCGATCTGCTCAAACAAACTGAAGCGGAGTTAGAGCAGAAAGACCAGACCGAGGAAGAACTCACGCAGGTACGGCCGCTTATGCTGACGTTTGCGTGAGATGAAATGTTTGTGACCCACAGAGGGCTGAAGCGCTGGAAAATGAATTGTCAAAACTGACAGAAGTCAACTTGGAGCTGAGCGAAGAGTTGCGTCGCAGGGAGGAGTACGGTTCAGTGGAAGGGTTGCAGCCGCTGGTCAGGGACCTCGAGGCGCAGGTGGCCACGCTGAGGGACGCTGAGAGGAGGGCCCTGGATAAGGTCAAGGTCATGGAGGAACAGATGAAAAACCTGAAGAACTTGGAGGAGGTGAGTTTCGTAATTAGAGCAATGAGTTTATTAATGATGTTGACGATGACAGCTTGGTTTTGACCACATCATGATCGTTGTTGAGGTAACAGATTATTCACGCGGTGGAAAGATTTCTTATCCCTCCCCTCTCCGCATTTTTATTTCCTCTCTTTGTATGCCAATCGTTTCATCAGAACCTTGCTCAATAAACCTCAGTTTTTGCATCATAATATTCATTGGTATTTCTCCAGGAGCTGATGCAGGACAAGGAATCCTTGCAGCGGCAAGTATGCGATCAGCTCAACGAAATCTCCTCCCTCAAAGCCCAAGTCAACGACCTGCGCTTTGCCAGCAACGCCGACGGAAAACTGACAAATGACGTCAGGAAATCACGTGAAGAAGAACTGAGGGACCAGTTGGTGGACGCAAGAGACACCCTGAGTGACCGCCAAGTGGAAGCCGACCAACTGCGCGACCAGTTGGAGCACGTCCGGGAGGAATTGCTCGACCGTGAAGCAGAAATCCAACATTTGACGGAACAACTGGAAGTAGCAGCAGCTCAATCAGCACACACGCTCACTCAGTTTGAGTCTGACAAGACCCCCCTGCAGGTGCGTGTTCCCTTCATGATGTCTGTCAATTTGAGCGTTGATCTTTGGGAGAAGCATGCTGTAATCTTTCTCCTGATTGGATCGTTAGATGGGCTTCTCTTCTGACACTCCCTTGCTTCAGCATCCAAGCGTTATGTACATGCTGGTAGGTGCTTACAGCACGTGGCCTGCTCAGCGGTTGAGGGAATTGCTTTGTGCATAAAGATCGAATTCAGCTGGTTTTTTGTGCCTTTGTTCCGGTGGTGGTGTTTTGCCGTGTGGGACGCAACAGTTGAAGTCGGGACTTTATTATTAATTTATTCGCAGGCTGAAATGCAGAACGCAGCCAGTGCAGCTGGCATGGAGGGCGCTATTCCCATCATAACGCAGAGCATCGTCCGTGACGAGAACGGAGATGAAGTAGAGCAGATTGAGGCGCAAGTGAGTGCTTGATCTCTGGTCTCTGATTCACCAATGAACTGCTCTTCTCAGATGGTCAGTTTCACTGCTGAGATGGTCGCTACTCCGGTCATGCAAATGGAGCAGGCAGCTCTGGTGAGTGCTTTCACTCCACAGTGTCTGTGGTTGTGGCTTAGTTAGATTCCAAATTCTTTCGGTTTAAGGTTTCCTTGTAGCATAAATCCTGCATGAAATTCCTTATTAAACCTTAGATTGAAGAAATCGGTGATGACGACGATTCCGAAGAGTATGGATATGAGGAGGAGGCGGAAGAGGAGGTGGAGGAGGAGGTGGAGGAGTGCCACCTCCTCAAGGACATCCTCAAGAGTCTCGGAGAGGAGCAAGTTGCGGAAGAGGATTTGGAAGGCAGAGTCCTAGAGTCGCTGCGGTTGAGGGTACTTTTGCTTACACATTTCAGCATAGTAACCTGTGCAATGACAATTATAGCGGATAACAATAGTGGTGATAGTGGTGATAACGTCTAGTTTTGTTTCATCTAGAGTGAGGAAATCACAGAGTTGAAGAGAAATCTTGTTGAGAAAGAACGTCTTTTGGAGGCACTCAGAAATGACGCTAAGCAGAAAGACTTTGATCTTGTGAAGGTACACGACAAATAGCACAAGTTCCATCCATCTCTTTTCTTCCTCTTCCTTATTCGATTTCCTCAAATATCATTCAAATTCACTGTTCATTCACTTATGTCACTGCTGCTGTTCAAAATGTTCACAAATGTGATTTTGTTATCAGAGCCAAGAGGATAAACACACCAAGCTCACTGAGGAATTGAACACAATGGCAGAGGTCGTGCAAGAGAAGGAGTCTCTCATTGAGCAGCTGAGCACTCAGGTGACTCTCTCATCTTGTACGCTCTCAAATTACCCTTTTTTTTTAAATCCAGGTTCAAACCTTGCAGACAGAGGTCGATGACCTCCATGCTTATCAGAGTCGCCTGCAGGAGGACTACGAGGAACTGCAGGGCATGGCGGAGGCACGCCAGCAGGAGATGGAGGTCCTCTCCAACCAGATGCAAGAGTCACTGCGGCCTGAGGCGGACGCCATCTGTCGTGAGATGGAGGTGGGTGCCGGGTTTGGCTGTTGCAGTGTTTAATACCTATTTGCAGACAAAGTACCGAGCAGAAATCGAAGGCTTAGAGAAGCAAGTTCAGGAGAGACAGAACATCATTGATGAGAAGGAAGAGGACATCTATGCTCTGAATGAACGCTTACGTGACCAGGTCAGCCCCTAGATCCCCAGGGTTTTTCTTTGAAATTTAGATTTTTCTCCTTCAGGATCAACTTGCTGCTAATGTAGAAAATGCGCAATCTGCGTTTGCTATTCAAGCACAAGAGCTGAGTGCTTGCAGAGAGGAAATCAAGCAGCTGCAACAAGCGCAGCTGGCAGCTGGAGACGGGGCGTCCAAGGCGGAGTTGGAGGAAGCTCTGAGGAGGACCCTGGAGGAACAGGAGACACTGCGGGTAGAGCATCGTCATGACATGGCACAGCTGCATGCGCTTCATGAGCGGCAGCTGCAGCAGGCAGATGAGCGGCTGCAGCAGCTGCGTAAGGAACACACTGAGGAGGTCAAACGGCTGGTTGACCAAAACACTGGTGAGGAATTTCGAAGTGGAATAATATTGGTTACTCTTTCTGTTCTGCAGATCTCGATTCCTCCGTCATGAGGCTGCCTGTAAGCCTCTGCAATCATGTTGACGAATTCTGCAAAATGCATTCCGAGGACAGCGAACAGGACGACTGCTCACGCAGGCTGCAGGTTCAGTGCTCATGCTCTCCTCTCTGGCTCTCTTTTAAACGACATTTGATCGCAGCTTCTCCTGGAGAAGATCATCGATCAGGGTGCGCACGTGCTCTCACTCAGCGACCTTCAGTTCCTACAGTCCCTGCACGAAGGATCCGACACCACCTCCCACGCAACCAGTCATTCTGAGCTGTACTCCCAAATGGCAGCGATTGAGGAGATGAAGAAGGCGTGGCAGGAGGAGAAGGCCTCGTTGGTGGCGGCCATGACCAGCCTCAAAGACCTCCTGGCTGCCACTCACAAGACGACCGATTCTAGCAAAGTGAGTCACACAGAGCACTTTGTGGGAGTTGTAGGATAGGAAGGAGCACTTAGCAGATGATTCACCTTTTTATTTTCTCTTTAGCACGTCAAGCTGTTGGCTGATTTCATGACCGATCCCGGCATTTGGGTTCTGTCAGAGTACGGAGCGGTACGTTGGATGTGTGCCTCTCTTTGCTATCTTGTGTACAGAACTTTTCTCGTTCTTTGCTGTGCATAGCAGAGTTTGCCTGAGGGGGGGTGGGATGCATAGCGTTTGACTTTTGTGTTTGTTCATGATTCGGTTTCCTTTCATTATTCTGTGTGTTTTTAATTTATTTTTGTTTTAATCAATTTTTTTCCTTGTTTCAATTTAATTTTTTTTATCTCTCGCAGAATCCAGACGTTGCTCAACTTGATGATTCCGATTGGCGCTCGGAACTCCTGCACGCTGTTCACGCAGTCTTCGCCCAAGAGCAGGAGTCTCTGCTGCGGGATCTGAGGGCTCAGAACAAAGCTGGCTCCATGGATGCAGAACGCAGGCACACAGTGGAGAGCTTAGCGCTACGGCTCAGAGATCTTGTGAGTCAGCTCACGAGTCATTGAAATAATATGACTTGAACGTATTTATACTTCAGGAGCAGCACCAACACGAGGGCATGCAGCATCTGTTGGCGGCTGACCGGAAATCTCTTCTGGCTGAGGTCAATGAACTGAGGCGTCAGGCAACTGAGCCTCCAAAGACATCGGAGGCGCACGAGCCACTAGCGTCCATGATGGACAGATGGAAGGATGAAAGCAGCAAGCGTGAACGGCATCTGAAGAGACAGATTGAGCTCAAGGATTATAAACTGACGCAGGAGAAAGTCCTCAGCGATGATCTCCGCTCGTCCCTGGATCAAGAGAGGCGAGCGGCACAAGAGCTGTCTGCTCAGCTGCTCATGCAACGCACGTCCAACTGTGAGCTGCAAGGAGAAGTGGGCGCCACACAGAAGCAGCTCTCTCGGCTCAAAGACGCTCTCGACCAGGAACAGAAGAGGCTGGTCGCTGCTTCGTAAGTCTGCTCTTTTGTTTTTTTGGTATTTTTATTTTACTTTTTCAAACTTGTGTTTTTGAACTGTGTTTAGATTTCATCTCGGAGGAATGTTGTAAGTGCTTCAATGTGGCGCATGTTCCATTTGAGTTCACGGTTCATTTTGCTGCTTTACCCGTTATTGAAATTCGGAATATAGGACAACTGATATTTACTTTTTGTGTGGTTTTTGGCGATCAGTTGCATCACTAGTTTTGTGTCACGGTGATACGATTCAAGTTTTTGCTCAAAGTATTCTCACTAAAAGTGTCTTGGTTAATTTCTGTTGCTTGTGTATTGAAGGAATACCTGCATTTTTGACCCAACTGCGTATGTACACTAATATAGCAAGTCAGATAAAACCACACAAATGAACGTTTTTATATGACACAGGGTTTGTGTTATTATTGTTGTTGACAGACACATTTTACGATTACATTTCTTCAGATCTGAGTTGGAGGAAGAAAGACGTCGCTGTCAGAAGTTGAACGAGAACTTGATTTGTGAGCAGCGGCTGAGGAGCGATCAGGTTCAGGAGCAGAAGGTGCACATTCAGAGGTCGCAAGCGGCCATGCAGGTCAGTGAACCCTCCTTCTGCCTTGTGTTTGGGTGTAAAAACAATGAAATATATTTGCCCAAATTTACAGCAATTCCGAACTGAACGCCAGGGCTTCATACGAGAGGCAAGTCCCCCTGCCCCCTCGTGTGATCTCTCTCCCTGTCTCTCTCCTGATCTTTCTCTCTCTAACAGCACGCTCTGTGTTTGCGTGAATGTTGTCGTAACACAGAGGATGATTGTGTACATTGGCACCAATGATTACTGCATGATTTGCAGATGATTATTCACTTCTCGCTTCTCGAAATTCTCATTTTCCTGTTTGAAATGTTTGTTTTCTGTCTTACAGAAGCAGGCGATAGAGCTGGAGACAGAGAAAGAGAGGCATCGTGTGACGTCACTCGCCCTGGAACAGGAGAAGAATGAGACTGCTCGTCTGCGTAAAGACCTCGATGACCTCCAGGAGGCGCACTTGACCACCGAGCACTCTTGTCAAAGGTCAATGAATGAACTGCGATCAAGCGTTGAATCAGAAAAGAGACACATAGCTGACCTCAGGCGTCAGCTGGAAGCGGAGAGAGGAATGAACGGACAGCTCAAGGTTGCTCTTGAATCTGCGCGGCTGAATCATCAGGAGACAGCTGCCATTGCGCAGCTGCAGTCGATGTCTGATGACTCTGAGAGGGAGAAGATCATCCAGCTGCAACTTTCTCTGGATGAAGAACGACTGCAAGCATCGAAGCTGGCACGGCAGCTGGATTCAGAGAGGAAGGATTCGACAGAAGCGCTTGCTCAAGAGAGGACGAAGAATCGGAGGGCAAGAGACAACATCGAGAAACTGGAAAACCAGAACAAAGAGCTCAGTAAAGAGCTGGAATTTGCAGGAGACCAAGTCTCTAGTATACAAGCCGATCGTGATCATCTCCAGGATATGTTGGCTCAGAGACAGACGAGCAAAGCGTTCGACGATGATGAGGGAACAGCCGTGATGGCCAAACAACTGGACACGCTGAGGCAGCGATTGCATCTGTTGGCCATCAGGCATCAAGAAGAACTAGCGAGATGGTCTTCCAGGAGGTATGTGTCAACATTTGTAGTCGTTGATGGTTGATTGTTTGGTTTCCAGGCAATCTGAAGGCGCATCACCTTCTGGCTCTGATACGCATTCCATGGCTTCTGCTTTGTATGACATCCTCACTGATCTTCAGCACCTTCAACAGCCGACTGACGCGAAGGTACGTCTCATGACTCAGTAGCTGCGCTTGATTACTAACCTTGCATGTACATGTTGAGTTGTGGTGTGCGGCGTTGTAGTTTTTCATAGTGCAAAGCCATTTTACAGGCAAACAATCTTGACCAGCGTGTTTCTGGCCTCAACACTGAGACCATGCGCCATAACCTGGAGCTAACTGCTCTGCTGTCCAAGCTGACCGATGAGCTTCAGCAGTTGAGGCCAGCCTTGACCAGCGCCCAGTGTGACCTCTGGCATTTGCGACAGAAGGAGAAGGTCTACATGCAGGTTAGTCGCTTGGCTTTGTTTGTACTCGGAGCTAATCGCTTTGTTCTTCATTAAGTGCCTTGATTGGGTTGAAGAGAGGGTAAGCGAGCGCATGCTTTATGTATTTGCATGATGTCATTGTTGTGTCCTTCACAAGAACCCTCTTCAGTTCTATTTCCATCTTTTACGGTGTCATGGTTGCATTCACTCTGTGGCTGCATGACAGTTGTGTATGCTATCCTCCTGGATCAAGTGTCATTTCTGGCTTCTGTAACCGTCATTCAAACCTAAGATGTCACAACTGTATACTGCTTATAACTGAGTTCAATGCTGATTTCATTTAAGATGTTCAATTATGATGTTTATTCACAGGCTCAGCAGGCAGAAAACGTGCTGTCATCCGAGCGCGCTTCGTGGTCGCAGGAGAGAGCCTCGCTTTCACTGCAGCTTCACGACGCCCACTCGCAACTGGAGTCGTTGAGGAATGATCTGCGACGCACGGAAATTAAACTGGAAAGGGAGCGGGAGAAATATCCAACGCCCGGAACCACGCAGGAGAACAAGATTAGCTCAGATAAAGAAAAGGTACGTGCTTCAATCGCCTTTTTTCCTCTTTTTTTTTACCCAGCCTCAATGTTATATGTCCTTAGCCTGAAGCGGCAACAGAACTTGTAAGTTCAGAGTTTTTAAGGAGATGATTTAAGTTTTATTTTTCCCCTTTGTACATACGGATTATTTCATTTATTTTCTGTTATCATTTATTTTTCGTTTTAGATGTGCGATTTTATTTTATATGTTTTGGTGATTTTATTTTTTGATTCTACAAATCAGAATTTATTCTTTTGATTTTCTGTTGTGAATTTCACCTCACTTTATAAGTTGATAAATAAATGAATAAATACTTAGTCATTTCAAATGCCACGATCCACATGTTCTTATAATTATTTTCTCCACCCCTGCACAGATGCAGCGTCTCTACGGCAAGTATCTCCGAGCTGAAAGCTTCCGAAAAGCGCTCATCTACCAGAAGAAGTACCTGCTCACCGTCATCGGTGAATTCAAAGAAACTGAGCAGATGACGCTCGCGATGCTAGCTCAGATCCATCGCTCAATAGACGGTGACGACACCTCCCACCGTCACAGGCACCCCACCCCCTCAGGCATCACCAAATTCCGCAGTGCAGCGCGTGTTGTCATTGCTATATCACGCATGAAATTCCTCGGTCGACGCTGGAAGCGTGCGACGCGTGTGGGCACTCCTGCCATGGCTGGCAATCTGACCGCTCACCCTGGTAAGCATCTCCCAAGCCCTTCCTCAACCTTTGACCTTTCCCTCCCTTCAGGTTCCACCTACGTGCCGTCCACAGAAGCCTTCAGTCCAACTGCTCGTCCCTCTTCCCGGCAGCAGAACAGGACAGCATACACACCCCCAACCAGGGAACCCAGGCGTTACGAACACCATGCAGAAGCGCGTCCTCTCTACAATGCTGACCCCCCTCCCCCCTCCTCCAGAAGGTTGACCTCTCTTGCGTGAACCGCCTCCTTGTAACTCTGATTTCTCTGCAGGCAAATCCTCAGCGCCCTTGACCCTGTGCATGAACCCACCCGCCCCCCTCCGCCTTCCGTCTCCAGCCGAGGGGTCACGCCCTCTGACCCGGGGTCACAGGAAGACGACTTCAACAGCTACATACAGCGCTTGGAGAACCTCCAGCAACGGCTGGGCCAGGGTTAGTGACCACTGTCCCTCATTGACCACTCGCAAAGTGTATGATTGCAGCCAGTCGAAACCACCACTCTCTCGGGGGATACTTGGCAACTAGATGATCTTCAGTGGACTCGCTCATCCTGCCTTTCAACTGCCAACTCCTGACTGTGATTCAACAAACACATATCACAATGTCTTGACATACAGCAGCAGCAGAATGTTGCTACCACTCCGCCCTCTCTTTACCCCCTTCTTATCTCCACCTCTCCCATTTTCGTATCTCCACCTCTCCCATTTTCTTATCTCCACCTCTCCCATTTTCTTATATCCACCTCTCTCATTTTCTTATCTCCACCTCTCCCATTTTCTTATCTCCACATCTCCCATTTTTTTTATCTCCACCTCTCCCATTTTCTTATCTCCATTTCTCCTCTTCTCCCCTTTTTATAATTTATATCAATTTTTATTTAAACGCTGCATGTTCATTTTTAATATTCATTTTTTATTGTTATTCATTTTATGTCCATCTTCTAATCAAGTTGTAAATAAAACAGAAATTGTTGGTTACATAAAAACTCTTTTTTTTCTTCATTGCCAGAGGAGAGCAAAATTTGTATGAAAAAACTGGAATTATGAGAATCGGATATTTGAACCAAGGAGCATGTATCTCTTGGTATGAACGAGTTGATTCAAGGGTATTATAGTTAAGGTATGAATCAAAAAAGCAATTGCGACCAAACAGTATGGCCTCTAACGAGGCAATGCGAGATCCACCAACGGGTACATGTAGATAGTTGGAATTAAATCCTGGATGGTCACTAAATATGTAAGGGATATTCTACCTCAAGCAGGATTATATCTTCTTTTTCCAGGAGGCGACATAATTATCTGAGTAACGCAGCT
>KB291798.1:182219-203546 GCA_000328365.1 Capitella teleta
ATCCCAGTAAGAGTTAGAGTAAAATGCACATCTGTGGGTTGATTGCCACGTACTGGCGCCGGTCATAATTACTACTATTACTACTACAACTAAAAATGATAATAATATTATTATAATTATAATAATAATATTATTATTATTATTATTATTATTATTATTATTATTATTATTATTATTTAATAGTCACATTAATAATTATGTGTTGCTCGAGTAATAATTATAATAGTCATTAATTCATTAGCGTAATAATTAATATAATAGGCTTTTTAATAGTAGTAATAATAATGAAAATATTTTATTTATGTTGCTCGAGTTTTAAAATATGCAAATGTGTTCCCAAGCGAGTTTAAAACAGCATGCATGCAGGTGGAAAGATATACTACACTCAAGTAATGAAGTATACAACTGACAACACAGTGAGTGCACTAAGTTCATCTTCATCATTCATGACTTACATCAAAACATCATTTAACATGAGCCCTTCAAATTTGTTCAGTTTAAGTATAATTGAGGGACATTACACTGTAACAAAGGCTTACCTGAATTGCCGGGCTATCAGTCGTAGCAAGCAGTTCGATCCATCTGCACTGAAGACGATTCCTATCTTCAGTGTGTCACACTGACCCGTGCTGACAGTCCTTCAATAATCATCCATGTTTTGATTTTAACTCCTTCAGTCCTTGTGGCTTGTGACAACAACCCGAGTGTTGTCACCGCCGGGGGCCTTAGAAGTTCCAAATCACAATCACAATCGTTGTCCGAGTCCGGTTCCTTGTCGTCATCTTCATTAATCCAGTATTCGTCTATCAAATCATACACTTTTTGGTGATTTTCAGTTGAAGAATTGAAAACCCCGCGAGTTTGTCTTGCATCTCGACAGAAATGGGTCGAGTCATGGGTTCACGACCCCGGCTCAACCAATCAGTGAGCGAGCTGGTTCATTTACATATATTTTAGGTCAAACTGCGGATAATATCCACGACATAGTGCTTCGATTTTAAGCTTTCTGCTTCTTTCATTTTATTTAATACGTGACGTAGGACTGCATTATAAGAGAGTTCCCTTGCAGATCTTCTCATTGATATAAAATATGGCGGGTTTCTCTGAAAAACTACTGGCGATCCGGGGAGTCAAAAACCATGATAATCGGCCATTGTTTCGGACTTTTTTCTATAATGCCTAAAGGGTGCTGTTGGAGAATATCATATTTGAGGCACTTAGGATGTTAATTCATGCCTAATACTTCGGGACATGGTGCATGGATGATTTATGAAGGCTCTGAGCCCAAAACCTGAAAACCGCTTATAATCACCCCACATGGTGTTTTTCGCTTATAGCTCGCTTTCGCAATTTGCGACTTGTGACCGGTTTTGCCGTGGACGCTCACATATGCTCATGTTCATCAATCGATACTTTTAAATTTTAAATTTAAACTCGTGTCTTTTTACCAAATTGGCTTCTTTACCACGGTAAATGTTTGTGAATCTCCAGATGAACTGGTCTCGTTTTTTGATTATATTTTTTTTTATGATACCGGATGTTGCTATTATGCTATTTTTTTATTATTATTATTATTTTTTTTTTCATTTTGCATGCATTCTATCATTTTTACATTGGAGTTCGTAGTTTTACATAAGCTTCGCGCCTGTTCTGCTGTGATATTGCATGTACATTTGCATAACATGCATTAAGTGTACAAGAAAAGTAAACATTGTATTGTGAGCCACAAGAACATTTCCTTTGACCACAATCAACGCGCCAAAGGTAATGTGTACATTATTATATACGACAACAGCAACAACTACAAAAAAACAAAAACAAAAAACAATACAAAAACAAAAACAAAAACACAGCAACACCATGCAGGTAGGGCTTACATGCATAGACATATAGGTCAGCTTGTATAAACAAGATGGGACATCGGCCTATCTCCCCATTTACACGTGAACAAAATAGTCACAACGGATCACCAGCTGTTTCGCACGAATTATATATACACGTCTTCCCGACATACAGTTCGTACTACATTATGAGCAGGGGCACCGGATAGCTCAGTGGGTTAAACCGCTGACTACAATCCAATGCCGACCGTGAGGGTCGAGGTCTCGAGTTCGAGACCCGATCAGGCCACGGGCGTTATGATTGTGAATTATGATTGCAATTCTTCGGTGACTCTGCAGTGCTGCCCAACTGCGTAACAAGGCCGGGCGCTGTGTACTACTGCCTATGGTGGTATGAAATAAGGATAAAGAACCCTTGGGATTTATCAATAAGAGTAGGGGGAAACCCCGGTTCCGGGCCTTCTGTTCTGGCGCCCGTATCATCCGATCGGATTGGGTGAAGCCGTAAAACCCAATCACTCACTCACTACATTATGAGTAAAGGTGCAGAACAGATAAAACCAAATTTGCTAAAAGATTATTAATTTGAAGCAATTTTTGGATTGCTGAAACTGGAATCTGCGACAAGCGAGTGAACGAATGGCCGGGTTGCTGCCATGGCAACGGGCGACAGGTAAGGACCACTTTTCATGAGCGATGTCCCATCTTGTTTGTACAAGCTAACTCTATAATATGTCTATAGTTACATATACATGTATACAGAGTGGGCCACAAGTAGTCTATCTACTGACATGTTAGACTAACCATGCAAAATATTTATTTCTCTTATATTTGAGTGATTTTCACACTGTGATCTGTTTTGTAACACTTTCTCAGAAATGCTTAGCACCATTGGAAAGCATTGAGATCTTTAACATGGAGTAGATAGACTATGTTTTGCCCACTCTGTACATATGTATAATTATTTACAATTTCAATTCTTAATTGGCAAAGTGAGCTGGTGCATCTAAATCAAACGATTCTGAGCCATAGACATAGAGATGAGCTTATATTATAACACCAGATAAAGCAGCGGTATCATCCCCCATCACGAATGTGTACTTATATCATTAATATGACTATATGCATGATTGTGACAATTTTAGCACAGGTTCTGGAATATCATCTTCATCGTTAAATATCACCATCCATTGTAGGAGATTCAATTCCCCATCAAACATGAACAGAACAAAGAAATGTGTTGTGATATATTGGCGTCACTTCGGTCCACGGATTCACGCCTCACGACGTGGATGGATTGGAGCGTAAATGAGCCCATTCTTCATCCACGCCTTCTCACTTTCAGCCATTTAACCTTCGATTCTGAGGTTTACCATGTGCTGGGTTCTGAGAATGTCATAATTGTTACATAGCAATCCGCCTCTATGTTCTGTGCACCACGTACACTGCAGAAGAAAACGTGTCGTTGACATTCTCTTTCTGAATGCATTCTTGAGTGGCTTTTACTAGAACACAATGCAAGTATTTTTGTAAAGCTTCCGGCTAAATAAGCATTCATGATGTTGATGCATATGCACCGCTGCAGCACTGACGCTGCACGTATATCCTATTGCTACGTACCACTAATAACTACAAATTACATAATACATTAATTTATGAAGCGAAAATGTATAATTGATTTATAAAGTTTGCAATCAGAAATTACCAGGTATTAAACCTCCCTATGAGACGTTAAGAATAGCCTTAATTTATAGAGGTTCGAACCATCGACCTTATATTTAGAAATTAGAAAACCGCAAAGTGTTATCCTTTTGATGAATGTCAGTGCGCCGGCGGAGGAGAGCATCTCGTAGAAATGACATTTGGCACCTGGAACATGCCAACCGCTGTTTTAACAACATCACGCTCCCTTATTTTGTCCTCGAAACATCACACTAACTCTACAGATACAGAAAAGTTTGAGAAAATCCACGCTCAATTACGACCAATGACCGAAGTTGGGTGAGAGCTAGACAGAATGCCGTCTGAATATTCTCATATACAGACGGAGATACAACTGTATTTAAAACTGGAAGTTACATGAAATGATCATGAATTCAGCGCCCAATTTCAGACGCTCGTGGAAAATTATGCAATTTGGCAAATAAGAACGCTAATACCAGCCTCAAACTCACACAAACTATAATCCCGATATATTTTGCCACCTAATTAAATTATAAAATACGCAAATTATATCCTCAGTTTACAAATAAAACCACTTGAACGCTCGCTTGAACAAATTATCAAATTCTCACTCACTCATTGACCTCCATGACCTGACCTAAATTTGGAAATAAACCAGCATAGGATTCTTCATTATTTCAATTGCAAAATGTCGTTCAAATTGCTTCATTACTCCTGATAATTCGTGTAATGAAGCCGTATGTTGGCTCATTATAGTTGTTTTTTAATTAAATGTAAGGTAAAGGATATTTAATTATAGTAAACTAATATATATTCCAGCGTCTCTTACTCATTGAGTGTGTGTTCTCGAAGCGTTATGATTACATGGTTGAGAAGAAGCAAAATCACACACAATCGCGACACATTTTTGCGCAAGGTATGCTCCTTTAACACATTTACGCAAATGAGGCGAATGGCTGAGTGCGCCAGCACTTGTAAACATCTTGAAATGTCGGCATAAATTTGCCGAGTTTAGTAGGAAATAGTGGATGGAATCTAATTTTGAATAGTCTGGCGTTTCTAAAATAGATGATTTTTATACAGGATTTTCAGCGTGTCTGCCAATGCTCACGGGTTTTGACGCCAGAAACAACTTCCAGTTTTTAACATACAAGTATCATCAGCGGAGATCTGAGATCGCCGCTGACGAATAGGCTAGGTGATAGCAGGCTGAAGTCTAAAGTAGCATGCAAAATAAAGACTCCTTGAGGTCTGTGGAAAAGTGTAGGGAGACTTCAGCTGGTAATCATGGTCCTGAATTCATGCTCATGTGTCCGCAAAACGAAACCGAGTGTTGGCGGAGCCGTATAACTATAGAAGTAAATAAAGGAGTAACGCTTATAACCACAATGGTGAGAGGTCATTGACTATTATAAGATCAGTCTTTTGACTTGTCAAAATGTACATGTACTTACTAGGAACGTTTGGTAAAATAATTGGGTCGAATATCAATGATCTGGTCACTGCATTTCGGCCTAATACAAGCTGAGCGAGCAGGTCTACGTGAGCTCGTATTTCCACTGAGTTTGCTTCCACCTCTCATTTGCCTCGTTATGATTCTCACCCAGCCCCAATTCAGCGCTGAAAACCCCCGATAACAGTGAACGTGGTACTTGATCTTGATGGATAGCATTATATTATATGCCGTAATCAACGCACTTCATTGCGTATTGTTCGAGGCGGGTATCAGAGGTTATCGCGCCGAATGACCGATTGGCTGCGGACAACTGGAATTTCTATGGCTTGATTTCATGTGACACGTATTGCACTGTCGTCATTAGGGAATCTACGGGATCGTGTGGGTGCGGCTATCAATCGGGAACTAATAAAAATCTAATACATAAGATCAAACCAACACCACAAAAACATAGCGAAAAAAAAAAAAGAGTTATCATCTGCCATTCTTAAATTCATGATTTGCCTGTTCCAAGCCGGCAGCAGCTACAGTCTTTGGCTGTGTGCCATTTGATATACCAGAACATGTACTATTATTATTCGTGCTCTATAGACCGTCACTGTCCGCTCCCGTTCAACATAGCTCTGGATGTACCGCTGCTCTTACGAAATGGAATTCGGACAACATTCCCCAGCACACAGATACAAATACATATTGAAATCACCATGGGAAGTATCTGGAAGTCAGAGAGACGAGTGTTATCTTTGGGTCTAAGACTATGCAGTCTTCTAATTGTTACTTTGCTTTAGCGTGGCTGCCACGAAGCACGAGGTCAGTGAACTGGTCTGTAATTACAACAGATGCCGCACCCACCCCGTACGACTCGTTCTTGATACAGCTCGCATCAGATCAATTAACAGGTCCATTCAGCCAGTCAAACATTTCGAATGATAGATGCATGTTATATAATAGGTTGAGTAATGTGTGTGACAAGGGCTCACGGAGCTATGTACCGGTATATAGTACTAGTAATGCATGCATATAGGTTATGTCATTTAGGTCCAGATATTGCCGGCATCCAGGTTAAAGATTGTCACTGAATAACTCTCCTCAAATTAAGTGTTATAATAAATTATTAAATTGTATTTAACTTCAATATTTTGTTTGAGTCAATTTCATCGCTTCTTCCCGATCACTAGGCAATCACTAGAAACGCTAAATGTTTGATGCTTAACTCCTGCAAACTACGAATATCAAGTGTGTTTACTAGTATTTATTTACTTTTTGGTAAGCAATGAAAAGCGTCTGCTGTACAAGGCATGCATTGGTCAATCTGTCAGATGAGAGAACAGATGCGCATATTGCATTGTACCTCAGGGTATCAGGTTATGTGGCGTTCGGATTCGACCTTCAGCTGTCAGTTATTGGAATCAAACGACCTTGGGATCAGTTTGGTTCTGATCAATAACATATTGGGTGCATTTCTAGGAACAATATGAAGGAATGTCAGCGGAGGTCTCTCACAGGAGGTCCCGCTGTGTCGTGGAATGTTTGTGATCGACTGTCGTACTGACTAAAGGCTCCAAGCGAGCGATTGCAGGGAAATGTCGTTTGATGGTGCATGCTCTGCCCGAGGGAGTCACTCTTCGTCTCCTCCCTCCCACAACCATCAATAGGATAATGTTATCAATGTGCATGTTCCCTGATGATTGCTGTAAACCAAACGGCTAATGAGAGCCACGCCCACATGGCCGGTGCCTCTGCCCACGGGAGAACACTCATGACTGTGAGATGTTGCGTCACATATAATGACAATACATGAGACCCGTAAATCACCTGTATCAGCGCCGTCTGTGTGGCCCTGACCTGTGTTATGAAAATAAAACTCCAGTGAATCAAATGGGAGGGGGGGGGGTCATTGTGGAATGAAATTTCTGAATTTGTCTGAAATTTTATTGAACCTTTACAAGTGGAGAAGTAAAATAAGTGTATATACAGAATATACACAGGTCACAAGTAAACAGGATAAACATTAAATATCTATATTAAAAGCATTTGGCAGCATGAGGTGCTCAGAGTTCCACGGTTTGATCAAAATTCCACGATGGAACAAGTTGGTAAACTTGTTCCATCGTGGAAATCCCAAAACATGCAATAATCACTGGAGTGTAATTAGGGATACTGTTTCTAGTTCTATAATTAACTTTACCGTATTATTTTGTAATTAGCTAATTACTATTGCACGATGTGTACTGTTAATATAATTATGCGAAGCACCACATTTATGTGTTAATAGAGAGGAGGAAATTATAGTAAATATCTTTTCATTGAGTAAAATAATCATCATCATAATTATTTCATCAGAACATTAATTACCCAACGGACCGAAGAAGAATCCATTACAATTAATTTGTTTGTCAACGAAAGACAACAGAACCAACACATTTGGGTGCAGCAAATGCATAATTCAAGACCCGAATATTTAATATTATGACCCTTAGACCCCGTATACCTGGCCATAATGCAATTATGTCATGTCTTTTCTTTACGAAATGATCGTTGCTAGCAAGTGCGCCCTAATCGACTCCTTATAGTTTACCCGCTTGAACAAATATAGTAAACAATTTGACTTAGTTAATCTCTCCGTAAGTTAAATTCATGGAGCTGTGTGATGGTGTTCATTTCATTTCATTTCATTTCATTTCATTTCTTACACTTATAAAGCCTATTTTCAGTCAAAGAAGACATTCAAATGCGCTTCACAACATAGAAGTTCCAATTCAATGTTAAAAAAGGGTCATAATAAAAGCAATTCTGAAATAAATTACAATTCGCTCCTTTAGCAGGTCAACAAGGGCCGCAACGCTAGATAAATCTTCATTTGTTAATTTATATCATAAACTTTCAAAATTATTTATTTTCTCTCTGATTTTCTGATATTATTGAAATTCGTTGATTTTTTTTACACCTAATTACTCAGGTATAACAATTCAGTTTGATGCAAGAATTATCTAAATCGGAGCAGTATTTCAAGTAACAGCCTGTTTACGGGTCAACCCTATACACGTAATCGAAGATGAAAAATTCGCATTGGAAGGTTGGCAAAGATTCAAAATGAATCAACTCTCAATAAAATAGGCTCAATTATAGATAAAGTTATAAGAACATTGGTCAGAGCCTGACATGATTCTTGTATGTGAGGAAAGAGGAGATATTTTTCTTTATTTCGACATCAAAACATGAAAATCAACATTTTGAACAACATGAGAACTGTGCGCTATTACTATCCTTGATCCAAGTACATGATTACATCGCTGTCAATACATGCTTCAAACAGATTTGTTATGTTGTCTTTTCATTGTGTGTTTAAATATTTTTTCATCCCCTGTGTTGAAAACTTATATAATCATATATTTGATGGAGGTAGAGGAACTCGAACGTCAAAGTGTTTGAAAGATTGTAAGCGCCGAAATAAAGCAGCACAACCAAAATAATCTACTGCCTCACGAGATTTCATGAGAAATGTTCATTACATATAAATGTCGAGTCAGGCCATGTCCTCAAATGGCACAATTATATTGAACTCTACTGTGATTGGCCGTTGTTCAATACTAACTTGCTACGTCTCGCTTCCTAATTAAATATTCATAGGGATAATGATAATGAAAATTTATTTCTTGGTCTCGCGTCGAGACCACAAACGGCATTTTCCATTCGTGTTTGGAGAATAGAAACACGGAAATTGAATCAGAAATTGGAGCAGTATTCCAATAACCCATTTACACGAGAACACGTGTGAATGCGTCATGACCGATAACCCATTGTGGTTTCGAAAGATGGTTATTGATTTTATCGGTTCGTGTCCTGATTAGATTAGATATAAGCAATTGAATAAATTAATGGTCGAAGATGCACGCCCTCAGATAAAATTTAATACATCTTTTGGTCGAAACATTTCAGAACATAACACTTGTTGTGGTCTAATTTAAAAGGTTCCTAATCTCGCGTTCAAGTTGCGTTCGATTTCAAGTGGTTTGGAGTCATCGACGCCATTCTCCTATTTCGCGCAGTGAGTTATTCTGTGTAATTAGGAAGGTCATATTTAGTTGGTCTTGAATTGTATTTATAGCAGACTGCATGGTCGTTTTTAAATTGGACTTTTCTCATTAAAAAAAGCCAATAGAATCGCTATCAAAATAGGTTTCAAATTGAACAATTGAGAGGCCCTCTTAAGCCTACTTAAGGCATGATGGAATTCACTGCTCCACCCCAACCCACTCGGGTGATACGGCGGCAGGGGTTCCTCTTTTAAAAACGTTAATGCCTGTTTAATATTTTTGTTTAATATATTTTATCTTTTGAGAAAACTGTATCGAAAGCTTCCTGATATGAGCAGTTCAAGATCATGCACAATACTAGTAGACTTCAAGATCTGTAATTAGGTTGAAGGTTATTACAAAATCCTGGATCGAATTTCTTCAAATTTTCTAAAAAATAACACTGATTGGTCATTGTTATCTTTATAATGATTGAGTAATAATTCTACACTTATAAATATTAGAAACTTTTAGCGTGAATAATTATTGGATTAAAATTATTCACCTAATAGTTTTTATACACTCATCAAAAATCACTTAAAAAGAACATTACATTTTTTATAACAGCCGTGTATATATTATTTCTTACTTCAGCTTCATCATTATTACACGTGTCTCTGTTATGTTAGTTTCTGTTCTTCCATTACAAGTAATTATCATTGTGTTTCAGGGCGTTCGATATCTCGGGTGAGATATGGTCGGAACTGGAGATCGATTTACGGGGGAAAGGTAGAATAACCGAGTTGTGGAACGATTCATTATTATTTCCAGGGTCTACGACGTCCTTCAACTGTTCTATGAAACAGCTGCAAAAAGTACAACAATAAATAAACACACACCAAGGTGAAAATGCTGGGTAGGAACCCAAACGAAAAAGTCTGCTTGTTGTTAAATCACCGTAGAACACGAACCAACGAGCGATAATCTGCCGAGATAAGATTCGCCAGGAACGTCCCGAGCCTTTCCACAAGTCATCGTCGAGGGCAACACCCTAAAATACTGACTCCTTTGTCAGCCATAATTTTCCCGCTCTTTTGCTACATTTCTTTCTTCGTCCCGCGCTCCTCTAGTTTTCCTCGCAGACGCATGCGTCGTTTTTAGAGACCCGATGACGGCGCTTCGTTTTCTTCCTCGCAGCTGCACGCGTCGGCTGGAGAACCCTACTCGCTAGCTGGTTTTCAGACATTTGCACGAAGGTTCTGCTGCAGTGTGTGAGGGTCGCTCTTGGAACATAGTGCGCGAAGGATATTCTGAGCATGGATCGAAGCTGACTCCTCTTCTGAGCCGATCCGCAAGAATAAGGCGACGAAGACGGTGGGTGATCAGCACATCAGCAAAATGCATCGAATCTTGTGATATTTTTAACTATATGCAATAATGTTATTAATATTTATAATGCCAATCGAGCTGATAAAACGATATAAAATTATAATTAAAATCTAACGTAAACAAAAAAGCAAGCAAACAAACAGTTCAGAGAATAATGAGATCGATAATTTTGTTGAATGGTTGAATGATTTGACCGACTTCAAAGTTCTTTGATTTTTGTTTTCTAGATCTGTATAGTAATTAATGCCATTCTAATTATACAATATATAACTAATCTCGTGACTCTAATTTAAATTTATTAAGTTTGACTGCATAATTATTCAACTATCACATTAAACGAATTCCCAGTTTCACTGAATATAAAATGTCTTTCAATTGAGTGTTTATTCATACTTTCTGCTGGGAAATTAATAAATTAATTATTAAATTATGAGTTTTTATGACCATGCATGGTAATTAACATAAGCTTTAGAAACCCTCCCTTATTCAGCTCTTGTACTGTGAACTTATCCATTGAAGACATTCAGACTTTTAATACAACCATGGTCGCTTTGAATGCATATAATTATAATTATTTAATATCTACTCCCAACTAAATGTCAATGAGAATGTGGAAGACCAAAATGATAAGCAAAATAATGATAAGGTTTGGATGCGAAGAGAGACTTCAGAGCGCTGGCTGTCAGGATTTTGAAGTGAAATCCTGCTCTGCGCATCACACTCATTCATGGCCAGGAACATGGACGTTAATTAACCTGTGAACTTTTCCCAGTGTTCCCAAATGCGCTCCTGGCTGGGGTGCATTGATTGGAAAACTTCGAACAGGTGTTTCCAGAAGCTCATAACTAAATCATGAATTATGTAATAATAGTACAAATAATTATGAATTCTGAGATCTAAAAGCTATAATACCACCTATTTAACAGAATAAAATTAGGCAAAGACAGAGGCAATTAGAAAATGTTCGTTTTTCATTCTTGTGAATCTTTGAAGTATTTTTGGTTTCCTCTCCTGAAATTTACACCCGCCCTCCTGATGCCTACGCAATTGTCCGTGCGTGCGTATGTCTTTGATGGTGATTGTAGTAGGTGCTGGCATGGCCCCTTCACCAAACAGATAACGAGGCGTTTACCATCAACACTCATTAATCTCATGCCCAGTCACCACCTCCTTCATGTGACGCATTTCACAAGCAAATGATTATATGAATACAAATTATGATTACTTTCTCGGAATAATGGTTGTCATCTCTACCAACACAAACACGAAGACAGAATTGTAGGCATATTTTTCCCCATTCTATTTTACAGGGTTGCATCCATTTATATAAGAGATTATCTAATAATTATTACAGCATCTCTTGTCTTAATACTAACACGACTAATCTCTTTCATGTAAAGTTAAAACAAAACCGCTGCAATCAATAAGATGATCATAAGCACGGTACAATACTAGAACATGTACCTTCAAAGCGTGATTTATATTCATAAGTTCGAGTTTTTCTTTTCGTCTTCATTTCATATTTCCATAATAAGAAACCTTTATGTAATTTAATAATTACCATGCACTTTATACGTGTATATTCACTTGTAGGCGACGCACACAGATTCGTGGTTTTATTTCTGCTTCCACAATCTTGATAGAGCGCATGTCTGATGGTCATTTTGAAACATTTCAGTGAAGTAAAAGAACGAGAAAAGCGGGAGGTGTGTGGCAGCTTTCAAACTTGCATATATATTGAGCGTAGAAAGCATCTGACAGCGCCATAATTACTCTAAATCAGACACCGAGAAAACGTCTGAATCTATTTTCTTTTCCTAATGAATCACTTCAGCGCGGCTTCGTTGTTTGTTTATTCTGTGCCAAGTGCTGCTTAAGAGTTGCTATGCTGTATTTCACAGAGAGAAATGGCGGCGATAGAATCAAGCGTCAGCCCTTCCGGTTGGAACACCTCCACGCCGTTTCCCGAACAAGACAACTCAAGTGTCGATTGGGGCGTAGATGCCGGGATCAAAGTTCAACTCATCGTCAGCCCTTTTCTCGTTGTCATCGGCACTACTGGCAACACCCTCTCCTTCCTCGTGCTCCTTCGTAGACGCATGCGCGCGACGGCAATGTACAACTTTCTGTTGGTGCTCGCCGTGGCGGACACGTGTGTGCTATGGTTCAGTTGTCTTCGGTCGTGGGTTCGAACCCTGACGGGGTTTGAGGTTCTGCATGTATCCGCCACGTCGTGCAAACTGCTGACGTTTCTCTTTTTGACGTCGACCTACCTGTCCTCGTGGCTCATAGTTCTTCTCACCCTCGACCGCTTCCTCGCCATCTGGTTTCCTTTGGAAATCCAGTCCAAATGGTCAATCTGCCAAGCTCGACTAGCGGCCGTCGCCCTGATCATCTTGGCGTCGCTGACCAACCTCCACGTCTTCTGGACATTCGGAATCTACGAACTATCGAATGGCAAGGCGTGTACCTTTGATCACAACAACGTCTTCATGGACCAGGGCTTCGAATACCTCAAACTCATGCTCTACTGCTTCATACCGTTCGTCATTGTCCTCACGGTCAATGTGCTCATCATCTTCAAGATCCACCAGAAACGACCCCACCAGAAGGCTTCCTGGATGAGCTCATCAAGCAGCAGTTGCCCAGAGAGCAGGTCTCCCCACGAGCGCATCAGCTACCTCCTAATGACTGTGTCCATCACCTGGTTGGTGTTGATGCTGCCCTACTCCCTCATCGGCTTCGTCGAGGTCATCCACGATAGCGTCATCTTGCGCATCGCCTGCTTCATGCTGCTCTATGCGAATCATTCCATCAACTTCTTCTTGTATTGTTTAACAGGTCGCAAGTTCCGCAATGAGCTACGTGCGATGATGAACGGCGTTTGTTGCTGCTGCAGTGAACAGAGGCGTTCATCTCGTCGTGATTCAGCCAGAAGCAGCGCCAGAACTGAGATGGTCACCGAGGCCATTGCTCTGAAGGCACTGCGACAACATGACGTCATGCATGACTCGGCTTGCAGCTCCAAGAACTCAACTCCCCCGAAAAGCAGGACGGCCAGCGTTAATATGTTGTAGGCAATATTCTGCATGTGTGTATAGTCTTGTGTAATATTTATTATAAGGGTAAATATGTAATTTATTCTATGCGTCGTATCACAAGAAGAAATCAAGAATTTCATGATAGTTATGGTTTTATTAGGTTGAATATGGTACCGGTAAGTACACACTAGTAGTACGCAATGACCCATTGGTAGAACTACTCTGAACTTGTGCTATAAATTATATCCCCCAATTGAGAATTAAGCCATGCAACAGCCAAGTTTGGTTAGAATCTGCACGAATGACAAGCAGTCCCAAGGACATAAAGCTGGGAGTACAAGTCCCATTTGCCTATCTTTTATGCCCCTTCCTCACACGACGAACAGGTTCTCGCACGCACTGAGTTCCATTCACAACGATCTTCCAATGGGCAGAACACTCCATTATCGCCCATTCAGCTACATTATCGCCCGATTCCAATGGTTCTTCCTGCTCGTCGCGAGAAGCAAGCGAATAAGACGTTAGCGAACGAGATAAAGGCAAACGACGTGAAAACGAGATAACCAAAAGTCTGCCGCCAGGGGAGTACAATCACAAGCAGAGATTTAAGGAGGTCTTCAAACTGGTTTAGACTATTCTGCACTCCATTCACGATGCCACGGACGGAGTTTTCAGGCGTCTCCAGTAGAAGCTGCGTCACGGAGAGGTCGGACATCCATAAACCTAGAAGAAAGAATTGTGAGAGGAAGAAGAAGAAGAAGAAAAAAACCACATTTTAGGCTTGTTAACAACTTTTGTGGGTGTTTTTTTGTGTGTGCTACACTCAGCCTTCAACGCTCACTCAACAGCAGACAATTTTACGCTCACACCTAACGCCTTTCTTGTTTTGTGTTTTTCTATGTTTAAACTCATGTATCACAGCGTGAAGGTAAACGTGACATCAGAATTATTACGAATACGCAACGTATAATTATCACCTGGATTAGAGTTGACGTAATGGTTTTCATTGCGCACACGTATTGCATTGTATGTTGTATACGCCGTGGTGAATACGCACGCATATCAATCATAATTACAAAACTGGGTGGTGGTTTTCAGTTTTGTTTTATAACAAAACAAGACTGCGCTGAAGGTGAAAACACAAAGCACCCTATGCCCCGCGGATCAATGGGGATCGCGACCTCAGTCGACTGTTGCAACTTAGCTAATGGACAGCCATTAGGTGAAGAAATCTTATCCTCACAATCGTCAGGAAAAAAAAGAAGAAAAAAGATTCCGCTTTGCAATCTGTGGTCATAAGTGGAAGGGCTCTCAGCGCTCTCCTGCGATGTCTTATGTTTACACTGCACCATGCTCACCCTTCGGTGCTAAATCTTTCAACTCTGCTTCGAGAAGAATTTCATAACTCTGTGTATTTATGCCCCCTACTTTCCGGCCATGACCCGCCAGTTTCAGGTAGAATTTGATTCATGGGATATGATGAGAGAGGTAGGGGAGGGGCGGTTGGGGGTTGTAGAATGCCAGGAGGATCAAAATACGGAGAGAAAAAGTTGCTTAGATTTCTCAGTCAGATGCGAGGAAGAAATATGATGAATTTGAGACTTGAAAGCCAGTTCATCAGATAGTGTGTTGCGTATACCTTGACTCTGTGTACGCGGGGATAAACACTATTTCTCGTCATGTCGTTCATTTAGTTAATGATTGGTTGCAGAGAGCATACTTTTATGTAAGCCTTGACCGTTGATAATCGTCGGTAATTACGTTACCTCCGGGTAACTACTTGGATACAATGTACACATGCATTCTTCAGTTAATATCAGTGGTTGCATACTTCAATACGGGACAACAAAGCTGAATGGAAAAAGATGACATAATGCGTTCACCTGTTCTTGCAATTACTATGCCACCCATGAGCAGCCCAACAGACAGGTACGACTGTTGAGCCGTGTTATTTGCAATGGTGTAACTTTCTTCGCTCAGTTCATAACTAAAGACACTTTCGTCCGCAAAATCGGTTAAGGTGTAGTTAATTCCATCGTTGATTTCTCCGCGTCGGCTCAGGAAAGATGGGTCAAATGGGCTTCCGGGGGCCCAAATGGACACTAGGCACGGCACGAGGCTGACCAGCAGCAGAAAGAACGAGCACATCCCGGTTCTGGTCAAGCCCAGTCGCTTCCGGAGAACGGGAAAGATAATGGTTCCAAGCACTCCGAAAAGGGCTCCGATGCTCTGAAGCAGACCAACGATGGCCTCTGATAAGCCCTGGGCTTTTGCGAATGCTGCAGAGGAAAAACAAAATTAATTGACTGCACACTTAGAGCATATGGGATTATGGGCGAAAAACTGAAAAAAAAGAAGAGATTAGAATATCAGGTTTCCACAGACATGGCGCATAAAAATTGATAATGACTAAGAAATATTTTCTGTTTGTTATTGCCGCATTCACTAGTTAATAAGGTCAGTCAATGTATACCTGCTGTGATGTTATCAAAACCAAGCACAGTCATGTACGTCGTGGCTAAAGCCAATCCAGCGAGTAGGATTGGTTGAGCCCAGTAGGTCTTCCAGCCTCTAGCCACTGTCAGGAAATTGTCAAAGAAGAGCGGACAGCGTTTCCTGTCATGGTCGTTCTGCTTGCCTGCATTTGATCCCAGAAGAGGAGATGTCTCGCCTTCATCTAACCCACCAAATCATGACACATAAAATTACGGGTAACACGCCTACAATAGTACCACTCACCATCAGTATTCTTCAATGCCAATTCAGGAAATGATGTGTAGAGCTTAAGAAGAAGATTGTACTCGAATACCATGCTGATGAGGTTCCAGATGGAGATGAAGAGGGCCCCAATGATGAGGCTGCCGTACGTTATGATTTGGCCGGTGAGAACAGGAGCCACGAGCTTCGTTGTGAGGTCGATGCGACGAAGCAATGCTGACATACCTATACCATATACAAACATGCGCTATGATTACCAATGGTATTGAGAAATAAGAATACAGACTTGTTAGGGAGTGTTTATCGTTACATATGACCACAATCCAGTCTCGCTCTACAGCTATGGTTCTGCCAATACTGGTCACATCACCGATGACCCCAAAGAGGATAATGACCCCCTGGCACAAGGTCATCATCCATCCTCCCCAAATGACCTCAACGTCAGACTGGAAGGTCAGGGTCAAGCAGACTGCCAATGCACTCAGAGCGACGCTCAGGTTTTGCACTACAATCGCCGTTCTGACCACTGCAGCAGAATTACACATCAGTCAACTTTAATCCTTAACCCTTGACCCTGTTGCACTTGCCTGTTATTCTTGGGTACCTGTCAACCCAATCACCCACGATGGGCCCCAAGAGAAGCACCGCGCCACCCGAGGCGAAGGTGTATGTGGCAGTGAGGCGGAGAGACTCGGGTTGGAGAGCGATTAAGAACATCCCGGTCGCGAATTGCCACATACGGTCGCCCTAACAGATCGATTTCTGAATTAGCCTGGTATTAGTATGTTATTGACTACTCACCCACGCAGAAAGTGTGTGGCTCAAGTACAAGTAAAGGTTGGTGGTAGGACATCTTGAACAACATTTTCCTTGTTGCAACGAATTATAAGGTAAATAACTCACATTGTATTCATTTTTAACAGAAAATCATGACACGATTTCAGAA
This sequence comes from Capitella teleta, assembly GCA_000328365.1. NCBI lineage: Eukaryota > Metazoa > Annelida > Polychaeta > Capitellidae > Capitella > Capitella teleta. The sequence goes on from KB291798.1 coordinate 199,310, forward strand.
TTATTGGGTTAGTTAACCCATGTACTCAAGTATTTGAAGTACTTTGGTACTTGAACCCTACAGAAGATAAAATATGCTGTATTGTCATGAGTGATCATAATTATATAGTGCATGTAGGATTGGACCATTGCTTTGATTTCAGGAATGCCTAAAGTTAAATTATCTCGCAACTTATGTGAAATAGTTCTCATGACGTCAAACCGAATCCCTGTACATCAATGAAATGTAATCATCTAGTAAACACATGTTGTGAGATTGGTATTCCAGATACAAACACTCAAGTAGTCATTGTATATGTAATATATTTATACGTGTAACGATGAATATACAATATAAATATGCAGGTATATAATATACAGTTATACACTAATGACAAAATATTCACCGTACTGGTACGATATTGCGTAACTTTATGAGAGAATGGATTAGCAAACTAAACAAGCAGCAATTTCCCAAAACAGTGCGATTTCATTTATTATTGCGTTCAAAATTAAATTGCAGTGCTATATGGAGTGAATACACATCTGAATACCTTGTTGGTCTTTCTCGTCGTCACTGGGGGATACTTCCAATTCCTCTCTCGAAATGCTCCTCTGCTCCATCGTGACGTCACTCCGATGGCTTCTAATCAGATGTTGTAATCACTGGTTGGATCCGTGTCATCAGACCCTCTGCTTATCTCAATTAAGAGGAATTCACTTTGTACTAGTAAGCTATGAATGTCCGCTATCCATATGATGATAATGCAGTTTTATGACTTTTATCTGTGGTCTAAACATCAAAGGTCAGATCCTGATAGGGCCTCAAATATAGGTTGAAAATCACCGACGTTATGCTGAGCCTCATTTGATTTCCCAGACTCTGATATCGAGTCATATCGACATTAACACTCGGCATAATTGAATATATAAAAATAAAGTTATAAATATCTTTGTTGCAACAGGAGTTTAGTCAGAATGTATTTTGCAGTCCAGATATTATAGTCGTCTAAGGACACGACACAAGAAGATTGGCGTTTTTACACATTGATCTCTACTGATGTGAAAACTGGGATGACCATCTGGATGACTGAATGGACAATTCGTACCCTGGATCCAAATTGTCAATAATTATCGTGAGCTGCTCCACAATTATAAATTAAAAAGTATTGTTTGAAGACGCTTGGGTGCTGGAGATAGGTTTATCGTCGGCACAAGCGACCGCAATTGAAAAAGGGAAATCGATGTCGGAAAGGCCGGTGGACTCCAAAGCTATTAGTCTGGGTTATTAATTATTGGGACTAGTAAGTGTATACCAGGACAAGAACGAGTTCTAAGACTCACGCCCGTGACTCGATTCTCCGTCTGCCATTTTAATATTGACACTTTCACTTTGTTTTTCTTGCATTAGACACAGCAGAAATAATTATTTCGAAAATATTTCATATTCCGAATGATTTAAACAAACTATTCTTAATTGAAGAATGATTAATTTTTGCAGAACAACACGTCATAAAATCGAATTATTATACTAATCCCCAAATAGTTGGCAACAACTATTCTAATAATTATATAAGTAGACGGATGCCAAGTTAACATAGTTCTTTTCTATGGACTAAAAACGAGGTGAAATGTATCGATCGATTGGTTATCGATTTATAAGAATGATCACAGTGCGTATTCAATATTTCGAGAAAAATAAAATCAGAAGCAAACAATTCCCATTCTGTGTTGAAATAATTATTGTGTGTGTGCCATAAAACACGCACTATTAAAACCACCAGGACGAAATAGCGACGTAAATATTTCTTGCATCAACACTTCATGAATCTATCTATACAAACTCCAAGTAGCTCATTTTCACCGTACCCTTGAGATTGCTTTTTATATTACTGCAGTTTGTGAATATATATGACCACTAAACTTTAGCTTGTCTGACAACTTTTCTTATACGTTACTTTGTTATTTCCGTGAAATGTTGGGACTTTATTTGTCATGGATGCTTCTTTTGTTCTCGGAACCGCAGTTAGTTGAGGTAAATCAGCATGTAAATGGCATCATTATGTGATACCTCTCTATTTCAGGGATACTGTTATTCCTTTTGTATTGAGACACTTTGGTATTTCTGGTGAGTTAATTTCTCTTTCTGTTCTCACTCAAGTGTTGCTTAAGTTACTTTCTATCTTGAGCTAAATTTCTGACCATTGCAGATTGGTCTAAGCCTTAATGATTATTATTCAATTGTAATTCACAATAGATACAAGCATGCAAGACGATTACTACTGTTGTATACTGGTAGCACATGCATTTTTTTAATAAACCGATGGAACCATGCAGTTATGACTTGGAAAAAAAAAAGAAAAAAAAAAAAAAAGAAGAGAAGCGCAATACAATGGTCTGATAGAAGGACAGGTTATGTATTCAATTCATCATCTTATGAATATGTAAAACATACGTTATGGAATACTGTCGATGTGTCGAAATATTGGGGAAAAACAAGAAGAAGCAAAATTCGGTGTGGTCGATAGTTGATGTGGTTGGTAATCTTTAAGGAGCCAGAAGCCTCTTGAATTTAATGCTAAACACGTAAGTGGACTAAGGAACTTTGAATTTGATCTAAATTTACAAAGGACTAGTTTAAATGATAAAGCCGTCCAGATAAATTTGTTTAAAAACTCTGTTTAGAAACTCACTCTTCAAATTATACCGATCGGGGAGTCGCGCCCCGACATCTTCTTCAATGTAGTGACCATTCTCTGTTGAATCAAAATCATTTCTGTCCATTGTTAAATATACATAGAGGCACCACATAGTACATACCAGTACAGAGTTCTCGATTTATCTCAGGTTCTTCCTCTTCGTTGGCATCTGCTTCTTGTTCGTGTTGTGCATGGCTGCCATTCGACAATACCAGCTCAAGAAACGGGGCCGAGTGAACACAACGGTCATAGGTACGTCAGCAAGAAGGGTCCACACTGGAGGGTATTTTCTCTCTCGTGCAGTGCCAACGACTGCAATCCGAGGCCAGCCGGTACGCCCTCCGCCCTATACCCCCAACCCCCATGCGAATCAGAACAATCAGCGAAACTCCACCACCTCCGTATCAATCACAAGTATCAACCATCTACGTACATCCTCAGCAACAACAACAGCAACCTGTTGAAAACCAACAACCAATTCAACAGTTCCAAGGAGGTACGGGAAAATGTATGTTGATTACATGATAATATATTTTAATTTATGCGGATCCAGGACCGTCAGTTCCAAGCGGAGCGACTCTGTATAGCCCAGCGGCCCTGTCAAACCCGAACGCTGTTCCCGATACCGCCAAGTATTGAATCCTGAGATTCATGCATGCATTTCTTCCATTGTGATTTTGTTGAATAAAGTCACGGTTATTTAGACCTTCAAGTCAAGATTATATTAGTGGTTATAGCATTTCGGATGATTACCAAATTTTCAAATGGAGATTCTCCATTCATGATTTTTTGAACCGGCTTCAATCTTGGAATGAGTTATATTCGATGCGCTCAGATGAGCTGAGTTTAAATAATCCCCATAATTATATCAACGAAAGACAATGCTTGTATCATAATAATTATAGACTGTGAAATGTGGCGGATTTCAGGTCTGCGAATAGGCCTACGCCACGCAGAATACCACAGGCAATAATGTTATGATGGAGAATGAGTTATGGAGTGAGGAAACGACGATCACCTTGAATCATCGCTCGAATACGGTTGATTTGTGGTGAGGATTTATGCTTGTAGCGTCTACTGCCAGTTTTCTTGTTCCGTGCTTTGTTTGTTGTGCCCAAACCGATGTTCCAGGCACCTACTGAAAGGTAGCCACGCAGGTAGTTTTGCAGTCATCTGTTTGTTACGCAATGGCCATAGACAAAATGCGAGCAATCCATGAAATAAGTGGATATCATTGACCACAAGAGATCGCTCTTTCTTAGGTTCCAAGGTTCCAAACCAATATGTTGTGGGGCCTATTGAATGATAACTTATAATTGTAGCTAATGTTTTAATGATAATAATTTTTATGGTAATTCTCGATTCAGAATTCGTAAATTATTTTGGATTTTGACAATTTTTGTATATATAATTATGGTCACAACACATGCTGTATGATACATTCACGTGTGGGTGACACGTCGTGACGACTTGTTTCCGTATATCTTTGTTCTGCAATATCTACCATGAATATGATGATTGCTACTCTCCCCGTACTGCCGCCAGCATCACCCTACTCTC
>KB291798.1:213222-233066 GCA_000328365.1 Capitella teleta
AAACATTTGAATGGTGGCCCGAAGCTGGCCAATTTTGGACGCTAAGAGCGGCACGGAAGAGGACAAGAGTAATGCCGACGTTACTACCTTGCACTGCGGCCGTGCAGCAGTCCCGATGCCGAAAACATGGTGGCGTCGACACTGTCCTGCAGAAGCTTAAGTGATTATATAATCGTTATCTGCTCTGATCAAACACTGCGGTCGCCATGATGCAGGACGTCCTCCTTCCAAAAGGCAGTTTACCACCGTTCATTTTCAAGCAGATTAAAAACATAATCTGGTTAACTCCCATTCATGTTGTTACGTAATGGGTCACGATTGCAATGTTTACATATCAGCCCATCAATCTCGACCAGCCTTGTTTACTCAAGTTAAAGGCGTTGTAACTTTAAACTAGCACTACTACCTATATATAGCTCTCTCATGGAGATGAGAGAAATCCAACACATAAAGCAAAATTCATATACATGTATATACAAATGTTTTTATTAATAAAAATGACAAGTGAGAAGAAAATTAAAAAATTGCTGAGGTCATCCTCTGCGGCGCGCGCAGCCTCAGTAGCCAGTCTTTTTGACGTGGTCGGTCGCTGCCTCCCTCCGGGACGTTGTAAAAGAAGTGGAATGGGAGACACTCTGAAAATAAATTAACAGATAAACAACACTTATTTCGATGAGCTATGTGAGGGCCCCTTATGGCTATTTTTTTTCTGCATCCTTCCAACATTGGCATCGAAATGCAAAAAAAAAAAATACAGTCAGAGTTTTCGTGGGTTGTAACTTCAAGTCGGAGATGGAATAGAACATTGATACATGTTCATTAATATAGAGGGGTAGAGAACAATAAACTCGTCACTGAACATTCAAATCCTAACGGTCAAACTGACAAGGAAGCCCTCCGTCCAGTGAACCGCGTGAACAGTGTCAGTGTTGAGTAATTCGTAAGCGAACTTCAAAACTCTTATACCGAGTACTACAACTAGTGTCTTGAATAATGCTGAATTAGAGCAGAACTTCACATAATTATACCCAAATGCACTTGATAATTATGCTAAGGATAACTTACTGTTATGAACAAAGAGGTGTGTCGTTGAACGATCGCGAAAAAGATTGTGAAATATCCATGTTCTCTGAGAAGGCTGACGACAAACTGAGCTGATAAGCAAGGAGAAATTAAATGTGCCGCGTTAAACCATGCCAAAGTAGATCCGCACTCCGCAGAATAAAGTAAAGTAGTTCAGGGCGTGACACTTGCTTTCTTCGTGAAATAAGCGTTTGGATCTATGCATGCTCTGATGAAGTGGCTGAACCATATTATTATATATAGTTCCCTCAATAATTATGAAAATGCTAGCATATTATCATTATATCTGTTATCCGTAAATTTTACACCTCAGGATTTCGGCGTGTATTCATGAGCTGCACAAATTATAACTTTCGCGCGTTAAATTCCTCTTGTCACGCGTGGCTTGGTAACTTGTGGAGCAAAAGTGAGTTGTTATTTAACTTTGGCGTTAACGCGCTCGCTTGCATATACGTTTTGAAATGTTGAACATTGTACTATGAATGTTGTATACGATTGGGACAAATTGAGTCAATGAGCAGTTTTAGTGAACAGTGACAGGCTTTCCATATTCATTCTGATGAACTATGATAGTGTAATATTTCATACTTGAAGGGGAAGGGGGATCGTTTGCGTTTCATGTGTTTCATGTACAATTTTATACATGGGAGTGCGTTGCAAACGTTCTACAAAAATATCGTTTGTAAGAGAGGACTATTTGCTAGAGGAGCAAGTGTACTGTTCATCTGTAACCCTACATGATGACGATAGGATGGTCGATTTCTAACACATGAGTCTAATGGCTACCCGGGAATACACACCGCGTCTCGCGCATGGGGGCAGAGCGTTTGCGCAGTGTTTGCACAGATTACTATGTCGTGGCTTCACGCATCGCGTAGCTGCTGAGGAGGGGAGGAGGGATGTCGAGACTTCTGGGTTGATGGTCGTGTTTGCCAATCGTTCTCAATCAAATATTATCCTATTTAATGAAGGAATGTAAATAGGGGACAAGAGCGGACCAGCCAGCGTACGTTACTGCCACTCCTGTCCTGCTTCCAGCCGAAACTGGCCAGTTTAGGCATGTTTGCTGGGTTCTCATTTTTCATAGTGCAAAGATGAGAATTCTGGCACTGAATGTGTTAAATGCACAGTAATATGAAACTGTATTGGTGGGGATCAAGCTATAATTATTATATAATCTTGTATATGGGTAACCTATACTTAATAACTGGAGCTCAAAGATTCGGACTACTTACTGTAAAACCTCAAACTTTTGCTCCATAGAAAATTTGCATTTGTGCCTTAGCATAAAATTTGGGGCATGAAAACTCAAAAGTTTGCCATCCAGCATGTGTGACAGTATGTAATTTCTTCCCATGCTTTGTATTTGTGGATTGAATTAAAACGTTCAACTATTTACCAACCTAAGAACGCTTCAGAATTTAAATAGAACTGATGAATGTCTACAGGATTGTATGTAATGATCAATGGAATAGCTGTCCACATATAATTCCTCCGATTAAATTTTGAGTGAAAACTAGAATATTTCCCATATTCCATTTTTACTTTTGTTTTCTCTTTGACATTGTGTTATTTTTAGTATTTTTTTTTTAATATCCTTTGCAGGGTTATGAGTGTGTGTTAATCTATGCACTATAATATTGAATTACAAGACATGTATTTAAAGTTTGCATATGCTCATTCTTTAGTATAAGCGACCTCTGCAATCCTTCAGGCCTGAGATATTTTTCCCCCCTGTTCTGTTTACTCACTTGCGTCGTAGGGGGTACGTATTCATAATTGAGGATGATTCGGCAAATCTTTCTCTGAGGAGGGCGAGTTAAGGGCGCTGGATTGTCATTGTCACTGGATTGCTCATTTTCCACATGTATTGCAGTTTGTATATGAAAAGGGTAAAAAATGGAAGATTTCTTTATCCAGTTGTTAATGTATTTTTATTTTCTTCATATGCTGTTATAACAATAGATTATGTAATATCTTATTGGATTATTGACACTGTTTTGCTTACTCTGATTGTAATACGTACCATTGTATAGTCGTATGTTGCATTCACAAATGCGTATAATACAACGTCTGGCACAAGATTAAAAAAGAGGGGAAAAATATAATGAATAAATTGATAATTCTAAACCTTTCATTATTCTTTGATTGATCCTGAACCAGGTCCACTTCTTATGCAATCGTTATCTTCCATGTATAACAGATTTATTTACTAACAGATGACTTGACGATCGAGTGATTTCATTCCCTCTGCTTTACATGGCATTCTTCTTCAAGCAGCTCCGGCTGCTTCTCTGGAAGAACACAAAACTCCGTCTGCGCCAACCAGTGAGTCTCACGTATGCAAATTATGTCAAGATAAATAAAATTGATACACAGGCTCGGTTGGTCACAGAACTCGTTTGGCCTCTGCTGCTGTTCCTCATCTTGGCATGGGTGAAACTCGACCGTGGATTAAAGTATCCAATTCATGAATGTAAGGCATTGTTAGTATTTGTCTTGTGAATCATGATGTTAATTGTTGCAGGCCATTTTGATGGCAAGTCAATGCCCTCAGCTGGTCCACTGCCCTTCCTGCAAAGTCTCGTCTGCACTGCCAACAATACATGCCATGATCACGGACGTCCGGATGAGGAGCCTGGGGTGCTCAACACATACAACACCTCCATGTGAGCCCTTTGCTTTGTTGGCATAGCTTAGTTTTTTGTGTTATTATTATTATTATTATTCAGATTATCTGAACTGTTTCTGGATTTGGAGACACTGCTTGGCGATCAGACGTCCTCTGATGCACTTGTGAGGCTTGTTCGGGATTTTGGAACTTTACGTGAACTTAATGACCTCTCTAATGCTGGGTCACTTTCCTGTGAGTCTTTCCTGACAACACGTTGGCAATAATATTCTTGGATTGCCATCAGGTGCCTTTGAACTGGGCACCATTCTGATCGATCCTGACGAATTAACTGAGCGTATTCAGAGCCAGAATATCACCCTGAGCGATGACGTTGTGGCTGAAATAGGAAATCTCAATGTCAACACTTCTGAAGTCAGATCAAAAACTCAACTAATATCCTCACAAATTGTCATCTTTTGCAGGTTTTCCGTTTGTTCCAACTGTCGCAATCCACGTTTTTCCCAGAAGGCCTTGGGAGTAACCTGACTCTGACGGGAATAACATTGCAGGAGGAGTTATGCCCCAGGGAGGGTGAAGAATGGCTGTTCACTCTACCCACAGCACAGAGGACGGAGAAATTCCTTGGCGAAGTTTGTTCCCTTTCCCAGGAACAATTCACCCTACTCCTCAGGGATGTTCTCGGACAAATCAACCAAGCTGACTTCCTGCAAAAGGTTAATTAGTTAACATAATTTTACTTTTATTAATGATTTTATATATTATATTTGTTGTAGCTAACGGATTGTGCTGAGGAGCTGATTGGAAGAGGGTTTGAGTTTCTTGGCAATGGTACCCTTGAGAACGGGGTGCGACTCTTATCTGAGGTGAGTCACAAATTGAGAGATTTTGTTCCTTGACTGGAGAGGAATTTTGCAGTTTGAGGATTTGGGAAGTGTCCGTGGAATAATATCCACTTTCCAATCATCTTTCGCTCGTATTTCTGAGAATTTTCCCGAATTGAGTTTGGACAACTTGGGCGAGATGAACCTAACGACATTGCTTGGCAACAGCTCCATTCTGCTCAGTGAGCTGTTGTGTGGTCACAGTGGGGGAATTGTGCAAATTACGGAGAACAAGGGTGGCATGTTTAGCTCAGGTAACGCTGCAGAATATCTGCCAGAAGAAGGAGTTTCTGATGAGGAGAAGGCGACTTACGTATATGACAACTCCACCAGTAGGGGGCGCAGCTATCTTGCACTTCACACCTCATGCTTATCATTTCAGCTGCTTTCTGTAATGACCTCTTTGAGCAGATTGAAAGCCAGCAGTTAACTCGTATATTCTGGCGCCAGATCAAGCCGATGGTTCGAGGGAAGATTCCTTACGCTCCAGATACTCCAGTTGTTCGGAGGCTTATCAGAGAGGTGATTTTTTATCATTTTTGTCATCAGCAGTGTCAGAAACTAGTATTTTCTTAATTTTTCAGGCAAATCAGACTTTTGTGACTCTTGTGCAAGTCAAACAGCTCGCTGAAGATTGGCTCAAAGCATCACCTGGTATCTCAGAATTTCTCAGCAACAGTGATCAAGCTAGAAATATTCGAGTAATAATCTTGAAACCACACTTATTTCTCACAATTTGATTTTTTTTCACAACAGGATTTCATTGATTTGTACATGATGAGCAATCCTGGTGATGCACAAATTGCTCTCGTTCAGAGATGGTTATTCAACGGTCCGCGTGACCAAAGTGCATACGATTGGCGTGATTCCATCGAATACACAGATTATGTGATGACCATGATCGTACAGTACATGAATGTACGCGTTTCACTCCTCATTGTAAATAATTCATTGAGGAAATTCCTCTCTTTGCACAGTGTTTTGAATTTGATAAATTTGAACCTCATAAAACGGAAGAAGATGTCGTAAATACAGGATTGACATACATCGGAGACAACAAACTGTGGGCCGGTTGGTTGAACTGACTGTAAAATTTGGTTAAAGTGGTGTCTAAATTTCGTTCCCCTCAGGTTTAATCTTTGACATTGACAGCAGTGAAAATCTGCCGACTCACATTAAATACAAAATTCGAATGGATACAGACAGAGTGGACTCTACCAGTAAAAGCAGAGTCCTTGATCGGTCTGTACACTGTGATTGTGCCTCCAGAAAATAACAAAAATTTCCTCTCAGATTTTGGACTCCTGGGCCCAGAGCAAAGCCTCTGCCCGACATGAAGTATGTGGTTTATGGTTTCTCTTACATCCAGGATATGGTGGAGCATGCCATCATCAGAGAACACACTGGAGACTCACTTGATGAGGACATCGGGATGACAGTTCAGCAATTCCCATATCCATGCTACATCAATGACAAGTAAGCAACCATTTGTGACGAAAGATCTGCATCTCTTAATTCTGCTCAGATTCACGATGGCCATATCGCGCAGTCTGCCTCTCTTTATGATCCTCTCCTGGATCTACGCAGTGTCCATCCTGGTCAAGGCCATTGTGTATGAGAAGGAGCAGAGGTTAAAGGAGGTCATGAAGACCATGGGTTTGACCAACGCCGTCCACTGGTGTGCGTGGTTCATTACTGCGTTCGTCATGATGCTGCTCTCGGTCTTCCTCCTTCTGATTGTTCTCAAGGTTTCTTTCTTTTTCATTCATCTGATTCAGATTTTCACCTTTGACCTTTGCTTCAGGTTGGCACGGTGCTGGAGCATTCTGATGGCTCCGTGATCTTCGTGTTTCTCCTTGCTTTCACGATAGCCACAATCATGCAATGCTTCATGATCAGCGTGTTTTTCCAAAGAGCAAACTTAGCAGCTGCTTGCGCTGGAATCCTCTACTTCATTGGACACATTCCGTATACCTTCTGCACTCAATGGGAAGAGTACATGCGCACTTGGCAGAAGGCACTAGCAGTAAGCTCCCTTTCCTCTTCTTGTGAAGAGTCTTAAATTATGATTTAAATTTGCTTGTCAATTTTCCCCGCAGAGTCTCCTGTCAAGTGTATCGTTTGGTTTTGGCTGTTCGTACATTGCACGCTACGAAGAGCAGGGCATTGGCATCCAGTGGTCCAACATCCACCAGTCTGTTCTTCAGGAGGACGACTTCTCCATGTTGGCTTGCATCTTCATGATGTTAGTTGATGCTCTCATTTATATGATCATTGCATGGTACGTTGAAGCAGTCTTCCCAGGTAAGTGCTAATTTTTCACCCTACTTTGCTCTAAGCGTTCATTTCAGGGCAATTTGGCATGCCCCGATCGTGGTATTTCTTCGTTACCAAGTCCTACTGGTGTGGTTACGAACCAGGCACTGATGGAATGCCGAATGGCCGTGCTGGTTATGAAATGGACTCTGGTCAGCAGGGTGGGTGTACCATTACTTCTGCCACACTTTATATTTCTAAGTTCATACAGGGCAAGAGGACGAACCGAAGCACCTACCTCTTGGGGTTTCCATTCAGAAGCTTTGTAAGGTTTACAAGCGCGGTCAGAAAGTCGCAGTGGATGGATTGAATCTGAATTTCTACGAGGGGCAGATCACCTCATTCCTGGGCCACAACGGAGCAGGAAAAACGACAACTATGTGAGGAGAAATCCCATTGCCTTGTGCGCTCATTTTATTCATGGGTATTCAGGTCAATCTTGACTGGTTTGTTTCCGCCCACCGAGGGAACTGCAGTGATTTATGGTCAAGATATTCGCACGGACATCAACGAAATTCGCAAGAGCCTTGGCATGTGTCCCCAGCACAACGTGCTTTTCGATCAGTGAGGAATTTTGGACTTTTTCCTCTTTTTGGGGGGTTATTAAACAAGATCATTTACAGTTTAACTGTTGAAGAGCACATCTGGTTCTACAGCAGTCTGAAAGGAATGCCTGAAGAAGACATCAGGAAGGAGATGAATGCGATGATCATGGACATTGGTTTGCCACATAAACGCAATGAGTACTCTGCAAAACTCTCTGGTACGTGAACCAATTGTTTTAACGACTAACTCACTAAGCACTATCTCATTATTTTTATTCAGGTGGCATGAAGAGGAAACTTTCAGTGGCTATTGCATTTACTGCAGGGTCAAAGGTTGTCATCCTGGACGAGCCAACCGCAGGAGTCGATCCCTACGCTCGGAGATCTATCTGGGATCTGCTTCTCAAGTATCGGGCAGGACGCACGATCATACTGTCCACTCACTTCATGGATGAAGCAGACATCTTGGGCGATCGTATCGCGATCATCAACCAGGGAAAATTGTGCTGTGTGGGAAGTAGCCTATTCCTCAAGTCCAATTTCGGAGGCGGTTATTACCTGACCCTCGTAAAAGACGAACGAAAAGGAGATTCTGCTAGTACTTCTGACGTCAAGGTGGAAAATGCAACCGAAGATGGTAACGCTGGTGAGATTTCCATTCTTTAGATTAGCAGACTTTTTCAGTGATTATACCTCCAACGCAGGAGAAATTTCCACTACGGCCTTCATCATGGAGAGAGTCCCAGAAGCGGTGTTGGTTGAGAGCATTGGCATTGAGATGACGTACCAGCTGCCGAATGATAAGAGCCACACTGCGTCATTTGAGAAACTGTTCAGAGATTTGGACGCTCACCTGAGTTCACTCGGGCTGCTCAGCTACGGCGTCAGTGACACAACGCTTGAAGAAGTTTTCCTCAAAGTGGCGAACGAATCTGAAGAAGCGAATCATCTTTCAGAAGAAGATGTGAGACAAGGAACAGAAAGACTAACCGATGGTTGGTGTTATATTGATCTCTGAACTGACCTAATTAGCATAATGATTCTCCAGGGGGTATGTACGCCCGACCAGTGACGCGTCTCAGCTTCCGCAAACGAAATTTCTTTGCATCGAAAGACCGTGAATCAAATGAATTGTTGGATGCTGATGGGAATCCCGGTATGTGTGTTGAACTCAGCCGTGATTCACTCATGCTTTCATTGCTTCTGCACATTTCTTGTGCTGTCTTTGGTCTCTTTCATTTGCAGTTCTTTCTCCTTCTCGCAGAGTAGTTCGACATAACAGCGCATTCAGAATCTATAATCCTATTTCTGTTAACAAGCGTGAGAAATTATTTGTCGCTTCTTTATTTCTATCTCTGCTTGCTTACCTTGTGTAATTATTACTAATTGAAATGAACATTCAAATATTTAATTTTAACTAATCAATGTATATTTCCATGTTGGTTGATTGTCAAATATTGCTAGTCAGACCCCGTTAATCCGCCGTCTTCCGTTCCCAAAGAAACAGGCGGATTACATGTCAGACCACAAATAAATGGAGATTATAGATGCCGTACAAAAACCCAAGTAGTGGCATGTACTATTAGATTACAAGCAGGTCGTAAAAAAAACCTGATCAAATGAAGTGGGCAATGTAGAGAGTATAGAGACAATAACTGAAGGATGGTCATTGTGGGGCCTCTCATTTTGTGCCTGTGTACGTGTATCAGCTAGGACTTTCCCAGTTTCAATTCCACTCGCTTCTCAACTCGATTCCATGATCTCCACTCACAACTCCCTTTCTGCTCCTGAACATCGTCTGAGCAAGCAATTAAATTGAAAGTAAGCCAGCCAAGCTAGCTGTTGTTTGTTCTGCTCCTGAACATTACCTAACTGAGTGACCAATTAAATTGAAAGTAACCCAGCCATGCAGACATAAACGAATTGATATGGCGACGATACCTTTGATTAATCAGCTTCTTAAACATTGAATGGGTGGAGGGGCGCCATTTGTTGCTTAATTGACCTGACTTGAAAGAAATCGCCGACAATTGATGTGTCGTGTCTTATGTTTGTTTACACTACAATATTTCGATGGGCGGATTAAATATGCAATTTACAATGGTATAGTGTAGATTTGTTCCTGAGAATCATGGTCGGAGGCGGATTAATGAAAAATGTGGATTACATGACACAATTAACATTACAAACGATTTGTCCCTGGGATTTTAGGGCAGATTACGAAAAGGAGGGATTACATGACGATGGATTAACGGGTCTGAATGTATCTTGATTCTTGATATATTATGTCTAAAAGAGTTCATTTCTTGGTACAGATTTTACAAGAGTTCTACACGTCTTGATGTGCTTTCATTTTCACCGTTACTTTCATACGTTATTCTGAGTTTTCACTTCTGTGTGCCTCCCTAACAGCTGTCGATGCAGATGTAGAATTTTGTTGTCCAGGTTTGTAGTTCATCCAGTGGTGGAGGCTTAAAATTGATTTAGGTGTTAATCTTCCAATCATCATTGATGCAAGGATTCTGATTTTGTATGCAAGTCCTGCTCCCCTTAATTAATTAATTCAGATGGTGTTTCGGACATGATTTGTTATAACAATATTTTTTAACCCAAGCGCTTTACATAATAATTAGATAAAAGTGGGAGTTAGACTTATACTTGAAATATGGCCATCTCTTAAGTTTCCTTTACATTTGGATCAAAACTGAAAAATTATTGCATGAATATTATTTGGCATTTTGCATGATCTGGATATAAGGTCTATATACATGGTGGGCTATATCTACTCCATGTTAAAAACAAAACTCTAAAAATTGCTAAAATGTACCAATTTTTCCAAAAAATAACTACCTTGTATGGATGGACTATTCTTCTGCGCCCATTTATACAAAGAAATCAAGTAAAAAGTCAATTTTGAATGAGGGAGGAACATTTAAATGCAAGTGATGTGTGATCGCGAAGAGAGAGAAAACAGATGAGCCCCGGAATGCCATCTCTTGTATGGTGCTTCAATTAAAGCAAACTTTTTGTTTTGTTTTTATTTTATGAGATAAACATTAGTGCTACTGTCACAACAATAGCACTCTCAAAGAAAACTATAGTACGAGAGCACTGCCTTAGTTATGTGTTCAATGAAGCTTATATACATGGTCCTGGGCCCTGTTTCCCGCCAAAAGTGGAAATATCACAGAATGATGAGTGCACTCTATTATTTGAGATAAATTGGCGTAAATATTGATGAAATTGGAATAGAAATTATAGGAATAGCAGCATGACATGTTAGACTAACCATACCAAGTATTTATTTCTCTTATCTTTGAGTGATTTTTACACTGCGATCTGTTTTGTAACACTTTCTCAAAAATGCTTAGCACCATTGGAAAGCATTGAGATCGTGAACATGGAGTAGATAGACTACTTTTGGCAAGCCTATTCGTCAGCGGCGATCTCAGATCTCTGTATATGAGAATATTCAGAGCATTCTGTCTAACTTTTGGCCCACTCTGTATACTTAGTTATAATTTTGTTATATGCAGAACAACTTATCAAATTTTTGTGTGACAGTAGATAGCAATATCTCAAGCCAGCTTCTTTAATTAAAAGATTCAGCAGTGTCCACCGCCTCCATCTCCTGCAATGGAACAGGGTCGTACAAAGTCACAGGACTCTCTTTGATTCCACGACAATTCCTTGCCATCTTCATCAAACGGTTCAACTACTTGAGGCGAAGCAAGAAGGCGTTCATTTCACAGGTAATGGAAAATGACTTCTGAAATCGATCTCTCACTTGATGATTCAGATTATCCTGCCTGCCGTCTTTGTTTGCATCTCGATGATCTTCTCGATGATTAACCCCCCAATGCCTCAGGAGCCAGCGATGGAGATACATCCCTGGCTCATGAGTCCAAGCAAACTCCAAGATTCGCATCTCTTCACTTTCTTCAGTAACGATCTGCCTAGTGAAGCCTGGACGCAGGCGATTGAAGATCTGCTCACCCAGAAACCAGGGCTAGGGGTCAGATGCATGGATCCTGACGTTTACTCACTCAAGTATGAAATGCTCTTCCTATATATCAGATGATAATGTTTTTATCTTTGCAGGGGTTTTCGCTGTGTGGATGCTGAAGATTCACAATGGAGTAATGTCGAAGAAGACTTTGATGAGCCGGAAGAATGCTCCTGTGAATCTGGTTATCAGCGTTGTCCTAAAGGTATCCTTAAATTTATTGTTTTAAATCTTCAAGTTTTAATGTTCTTCTCTTTTCTTAGGTGCAGCAGGAGCAGAAGCATCGAAATATCTCTTACCAACCACTGACGAAATGTACAACATGACCGGAAGGAATATTTCTGATTGGATCCTGAAAACATCACAGGAGTACATCAAGAGGAGGTCAGTGTGTTCATTGCTATGATTCGGCTTGAATTTACTTTTTTATTGATTTTTATTTTCAAAAAACCAGATATGGTGGTTTGACCTTTGGAGAGCGCAATGACCTCCTCAGAGCCAATGACACAGAGGTCGATTCCATTTTTGCACAATTAGCCACAGCGGCAGCTGGAGATGACACCAATAATGTCACGCTGCCCGGATTAATCCTTGACCTTGAAAATCTCATTAAAAACATAGCAACAAAACGTAACGCCAAAGTAGGATTGTTTGACTCACAAAATCAGGATTTTATAAATAAAATCTGTGCTTTAGATCTGGTTCAACAACAAAGGCTACGTTTCCATGGTTGCATACATGAACATCATGAACAATCTCGTCTTGCGTGCGCATCTGCCACCTGACACTGATCCGTCTCGCTATGGAATCAGCCTCATCAACCATCCGATGAACCGTACAAGTTCTCAGCTGTACGCTTACACTCTGTGAGTCTGTTGCATTTTGAATGCTTATATTTATGCTTTTATCCGTGTCAGGAAAGCGAGCATTGTTGACGTGATGATCTCTGTGAGCGTCATATTTGCCATGTGCCTCATCCCCGCCAGCTTTGTTCTCTTCCTCATTGAGGAGCGCGTCTCTGGATCGAAGCATCTGCAGTTTGTCAGTGGTGTGAATCCGGTCGTATACTGGGTGGCTAACTTCACCTGGGACATGGTACACTGCTCCTATCCTCCTCATTCCCTGTCTCTCAATCTCTTCTTTCCGTCCGCAGCTGAACTATCTCGTGAGCGGCATTCTCTGCATCTTGATCTTCGTTGCGTTCCAACAGAATGCCTACGTCTCTCAAACCAACGCCCCCTGCCTTGTCTCCCTCCTGCTCCTCTACGGGTAAATCATGACCCACTTAATTGACCCGCTTAACTTGATCTCATTACACAGCTGGGCTGCTACTCCTATGATGTACCCTGCCTCGCATTTCTTCAACGTCCCCAGCAGTGCCTTTGTAATTCTTGGCTGCATGAACATTTTCCTTGGAATCATTTCAACTCTTTCTACGTTTATTCTTGAAGCTTTCATGGAACAAGTGAGCTCCCCTGCCTAATCTGACGGCTTCTCAAAAACAAAACTCTTCACATTCCAGGAGTTAGATGAAATCAACGCAATCATCATGAAGGTCTTCCTTGTGCTCCCTCACTATTGCCTTGGAAGGGGCCTCATCGACATGACGCGCAACCAACTGGTTGCTGACATCTTTGAGAATTTAGGTATCGTTATTTAAATTCACTTATGAGCTGTGTCCAACGTCTGTTGATTAGGTGAGACGTTTTTCCAGTCTCCTTTCACATGGGACATCGTGGGCCGTAACCTCCTCTCGCTGTCAATCCTTGGAGTCTTCTTCTTCTTCCTTAACATTTGCATCGAGTACAAATTTTGGATCTATTCGATGAAGTGCATCTCTCCTTGCAAGTGAGATTTCTTTCTTCTTACATCACAAATGACAGAGTTCCATCTCCTCATACTCACAAACAGACCTCATTGATATTTTGTTATCTAATTAAGCCAGAGGCAAAACTATGAGTTGTAGAAAAGTGACCTGCCCAACCCTTTGCCATGGGAATGGCCTGACTGAATGAGTTCTCTTTTGCCCTGTCGATTATTGAATATCTTTCACTGAATGATTGCAGGGAGCAGATTCCTGTGAATGTTGAAGAGACTGATGAGGAAGACATTGATGTGGTCAGGGAACGAGAGAGAGTGACATTGGGTGCTGCCTCCGGGGACATCCTCACGCTAGAGGGCCTCACCAAGGTCTGCTCCCTCTCACTTCTTGTGTTTTTCGTTTTTCATTCTTTGTTTTTTAGGTTTACAAGTCACCATTGAAGAATAAAGGTCACAGAGCAGTTGACCGTCTGTCTGTTGGGGTGCACTCAGGAGAGTGCTTTGGATTATTGGGGGTCAACGGAGCAGGAAAAACGACCACGTTCAAGATGCTCACAGGGAACATTAAGTCAACTGATGGGGACGCCCACTTAGCTGGCCACAGCATCCGGTCAGAAATGACTGCCATTCACCAGAACCTCGGCTACTGCCCGCAGTTTGATGCCCTTTGCCCTTTACTGACCCCGAGGGAGCACCTTCAGATGTACGCTCGGTTGAGGGGGGTGCCGGCTGAGGACGTTGACACGGTAGCGCTGAAGGGTTCATTTCTGATCCATCTGAACTTTTGATTTATGCGCTAGGTGGCTGAGTGGGGAATAGAGAAGCTTGGTTTGGTGAATCACGCGGCCAAGTTATCTCATCAACTCTCTGGAGGTAACAAGCGCAAGTTGTCCACTGCGATTGCGCTTGTGGGAAATCCTCCTGTTATCTTCTTGGTGAGCGCTTTCTTTTTTCTTCTGCCTGTTGCTTCGATCTGTTTTCTCTATTAAGAAGTTTTCTCCGTGTAGGATGAACCGACAACAGGAATGGATCCAAAGGCGAGGCGCTTCCTGTGGAATTGCATCTCTGGCATCATTAAAGACGGCCGTTCTGTGGTGCTCACATCGCACAGGTCAGTCTTATTTGCTTCCTCTCCTCCTAAACTGCTAGCCGTGCATGGTAGTATGTACGCAAGGGACCCTCCATTGGGATCTACCTACCAGAGAAGTTGCAGGATTCTTTGTCATTTGCCTTTATCAAACAAGACAGAGTGGATTCAGCCCCATTGTTCCACTTCTCTTCTATATCATTCTTCTTTTATGCAGCATGGAGGAGTGTGAAGCGTTGTGCAACCGCATTGTCATCATGGTCAATGGACAATTCAAGTGCATCGGTTCGATTCAGCATCTCAAAAACCGGTTTGTCCTCCTTTCAAATTTTCACCTGCACAATCACTCTCGGCTCATCCCACAGATTCGGAGACGGCTATATGATAACGCTGAAAGTGACGTCTTCCTCAGACGCCTCCCAGTGCCAAATCCAGGCGGTGGCCTCCAACATGGAGAGCACATTTCCAGGAATTGTGTTGAAAGAACAGCATCACAACATGCTGCAGTACCAAGTGCCGTCATCTGTTCATACATCGCTAGCAGATATCTTTGGTCACATTGAACGTGTGCGAGAGGAGATGAGCATAGAGGATTACTCTGTCAGTCAGACCACCCTCGACCAGGTTCTTTAATTTTCCTTTATTCTTTTACGGTGGAATATTGTATTTTTTTGTTACAGGTTTTCATTAATTTTGCAAAACTCCAAACGGATCTTCTGGAAGATGAGTTGAAAGCAGCGGAATTAATGAATAATTCAAATGGTCAGCAAAGCAACGGATTGAAAACTCATTCAAATGGTTGGAACAATCAATCTCCTGAGGGTTAGTGTTTTTGTTGAATTGTAATATCTTACTGAGCCCACGTACTCATGATAAGATCCCGCTTTGTTCCTTCAATTGATTGCATAATCACTCTGATCTCCTAATTGGCTGATATCACAGCATTCATGGCTTTTCTAAGAGGCGCTCAAGTGTGAATGGGTTGATCACTCATCTAATTACTAACAACACACGGGAGGAGCCAGCTACCTAAAATAAACATTGCATGGGGGTAGCGTGGCTACAATGCCTTCATCATTGTAGGGGCTTCGTAGTAGTAGTAGTGCATGCATGCTGACTCTTGTCCACTCCAGTGCTTGTTTGGTATGTACAATATGTGCAGTGTTCACGTATAGTTTTTATTGCATCAATAAGTCGAAATGCAATCCAATTGCAGTTTGCATCATCTCATCTGGTTAACCATTATGAATAGTCGAATATCGCAGCCCATTCACAGACATCACTTTATTCACAAAAAAAGTCATCAGTTTATTATAATCAGTTATTTCAGTGATGGAGTGATCGCGATCAATTAAAGATGCGTTAGTGAAAAATCCATCCATGTTACTCTTTGTTGCTGCTAATTCATTCAATTAAGTTATGAGACCACCATGCATGTGAATTTGATGACAGCCATTTCTTCGTGTTTTGTTATAATGAGACTCTCTTTCCGGGTTTCGGTCCGGTTCCGGCCAGAGCAAACCTCTCGTTCTGAGTTCCGGCAAATTCTAAGTTCCGTGCATTCCTACTTTTGGCCCACTCTGTATATGAGATGTTGTGTATCATGAATGGTGTTCACTCAGCACAGCTTTTAAATCCCTATGGCGCTAAATGGCGTTAAATGTCGAAATCATAACGGACCACTTGTGATCATAACGTCTTTTTTGCCTTATTTCCAGCCTCAGCAGCAAATGATCACGCTCTGAACGTGAGCACCGTTGAAATTGCTCTGACAGAAAACGGAGTCTCAAAGGCCGATGGTGGTGAAGCAATCTGTTGAGCAATCAAAAAAGGACTGGTCCTTTAAATTGGCGCATTTAATTATTGCTTACTTTATTGTTATGTTGTGAATAACTCGCTATACTCTGTTAATGCTTTTTAATTTTATCTGTTATTTTCTGTTGTAATTTTTTTATGTTTTGTTAATCATTCGTAGCTTCAATCATTCAATAATATTCGATTCCTCATTATTTTATTTTATTTTGATAATTTAATTTAATTTAAATACTTCTTAAACATTCCAAATTCTACGTTACATGTAGAACTCTTGAAGCCTGCAATTGATTTTGAGAAAATGCTCAGGTATGAATCAGATTGTGAGTTTTATTCTTCCTTTCTGGTGATCACCATTTCATTTTGTTCGTTTGCCCTTCTTTACATGTATTCTACGTCCTACGCCAAGCTTTCTTTGTCTTGGGAGTCTTGAATAATATTGTGAATATCATATGCACAACCTCATGTGATCCTGAATAGTTTTATTGGGTAATGTCTGTGATATATCCATGTAACCATATGTTCTTTTTTATGATATCCAAGAATTGAATAATTATCTTAGTATATTACATACTTCTTAGTATTTCTTCTTATAGATATTTATCTTTTTGATATTTGTATTTACATCACAGGGTTTTCATTTTCATGCAACACATTTCGGTTGTAAAAGATCTGTTTTCTTTTGTTTTTTTTTCCAATATTAATCACATTTTCAGTATGCTTAGTCCGTATCTCTTTTAGAGATATATTTCTCAATTATTCCTCCTCTTTTAAAATCACAATTTTCTTTTGCTTTTTTAATCATAATTAAATATAATCATCAATCAGTTGTCATATGCACTGTCATTCTTGCAGACAAACTACTTATCACTCTTTACATCTTGTTTTCTGCAAAATTAATATAATATTCTTATTCACTATGGCGTGATGAATAGAAATATAAAATACTGACAATATGCTTTGTTTTTTTATCATTCCAATGTGGAGACTTGTCTCATCAATAGTCTTATTAGTTATCGCTGTCCATATCACTTATCACACAAACTGATTCCCCTCCTGGCCAGCACTTCCTGCTTTTGTTTCCGCGTTGTAAAGTTCAAGTTCAAGGTCATCTTCTTCGAGGGTTATGAGGTTCATGGTGGGAACCTCGTCTCTTTTCTTCTTCTTTTTCTTCTTCTTTCTTCTGTCTTCAACCGGCTCCTTTGATTTAGCTGGCATGCTCTTTGACCTGTTGAACGCTGGTTTGTCCGGCTTATCATCAGCTTGACCATAGCACCACTCAGCACTGGTCAAGACTTCCACCCGCTTGTACACGTTGTGGTTCCGGTTGATTGGTTTGCGGATCCACTCGCGGAGTACGTTCTTCTGCATGTTGGTCAGTTCAGAGTTTTCGGTGACGGTGATGAAATTGTTATTTTCGGCCCACTCACGCAGCAAGGGCTGTGTGGGGAACAGGATGTCGACCATCTTGGGATGGTAGACCATGTGTCTGAATGGAGGGTACACGCTGCTTGGGATTCTTGTGTAGATGACCATCACTTCAGCTGTAAAAACAAAATTCATGACTTCATATAATGATCACTCTTTGTACATGCACACCCACCTCCCAAGTCGGACACTTCATCATAGAGCTGGTCAAGCTGACCTTCATTACCTTCCTCATCGATGAGCTTCTTGCCTGGGCAGTGGGAAGCCACCATGACGACTTTGGGGACGAGCAGGCTGCCGTCCTTGAGGTCGCTGGGATGCTTGATGTGGAATGACTCAAGAGCGACGGCCTGGTCACCCATCAACTGCGACAATTGAGACTTCACCCACTGAATTGACTCGCGGTGGTAGCCAGTCACGCAGATGCTTGACCGCACCTCCAACAGCTATACAACCAAGCGAATAATTAGGACAACAAATGTGTAAAAGCAATTCTAGAATTGAGAATGGATTGACGCTTAGATTATCTGTGTCCTTACAAAAACTAAGACACAGAGGTTTCAGATGGAAAATCATCTCATCTCAGCTGCTGATATCCCATTTAATTGTTGGTGATGTAGAATTTGCAAAGGGGTTTATTAATTCATACTTTTCATGTAAACGGCACGTACGACCTCCCAGATGCAAAACTTACCCGAGGTTTAAATTGTGTCCGTTCGTGTCTGCTGGCCAGCATGGAGTTGTACCAGGTCTTGCTTTCTGTTGGAGCCTCATTAGACGCGCGTTGTTTATCCGGATCGGTTTGCTGAACGTGGTTGTAATGAATCGGAGTATCGCTGAATTTGAAACAAAATGCGTCAATTGTTATCGTATGATATATAATGTTTGCATCTGTGAAGTGCTTGGACGTCTCTCTCATTGGCTTAAATGACGCCATTTGTTAATTTCACTCATGATTATCTCTTATTCATGTGGAGTTTGTCTCAGATCAAGCGAATGGATCTTGCAAGGGGTGATCGGAAAGTTACTGGTCAAGCACGATGAAATAGAAAACTGAAATTTTGCCTTAAAAGAGGAACTCTGTTTCGGAACCTTTTTAGATCGCTTTTGTGAGTGACGAGAGACCATTTTTGAAAATTTGTGTCAACTGTGAATGATATTCAAGACAAATTAAAATACGAATTTCTTGCTCAGGCAGAATAGCTTGAAACGAGATGAGTGCGAGATTTCTTTTATGACAACTCTTGAAAATTTTAATTCTGCTCACTCGACGGCTCCCATTGTTAACAAAAGAAGAATTACTTTTGTCACAGCAACCGTATTGTCTAAAACTATGTTAGTCAAAATGCGTATTAATTTGGGATACATTCTCTATCACCCGGTACTAGTTCAAAACAATCCGAGGTCTTCTTTAAGATCAAGATCCAATATTTTCAGCCTCTTAAAACTAAACACAAAGACAATAAATTGGTACCATTAGTATAGAAAAAGAAATCCATGAAAAAGGACTCGCTGATCAGTCAAAATCAAAATTAAAGTTACAAGGCCTAAAGAAATCATGACTATACCAATGACCAATGTTATAATTTGTCCATGTTACTCCCAAATTTTAAATCCCTACCGCGAGTTGCACTTGCGTTCTGTTGACGCAGTACCTCAGGGGTGCCCCTCGTACATGCTACTTACGAACACCTGTTTGCGTTCTTCTTGGTACTGGTACAGTATACTAGTATACTGCAATAGAGTGGAGTGTTTATAATTTAAGCAATTATCATGCAGTTTACCCTTCTGTAATACCCCATATGAATTAGTCGTATTGTTAAAATACTTGCAATATACTGGCACCTGCATATTGAACTATCAGTTCCTTTGCAATTAAGGCTCGCTTCTATCGATCTAAAGGCACCGAAATCAATTTATTCTCATGTGTGAATGACACTACACCTGCATAACATTACACTATAAACAATCAGTTAAGCTGATCGATATTAAAAGAACCTACATCGCAAAATAGGCTACAATATGACTAACATGTATTATTATTATTACCATGTTCAACAATTAATAGAGGAATACAGCCAACCGTATACTTAATTTGCAGTGGGTAAGCTATAAGTAATTTGATACACGTACAAGTAAACCACCCACGGGTCTTATGCACGTATTATATATATATATATATTATATATATATATATATATATATATATATATATATATATATATATATA
>KB291798.1:235439-250827 GCA_000328365.1 Capitella teleta
TCATCATACTATCATCATCATCATTACTACCATTAGTCTGCACCCGGAAGAAAAAAAAATTTTTTTTTTTTTTTTTTTTTTCTCCCCGTTTAATTCACATTGATGTATGTTGTTGTTAAATCAATGATTTCTCTCTCTATTCCCAACGTAGACGCAATCAGCTCTAAACATGTATTTGTATTCCTATCATACTCATTTGCTTTTGCTTGTTCAACCAGCGTATAATATATAATTCCCTGTCTACTTTCAGTATTCGTCATATTGACTGATTCGATCTTTTTCCTCTTCAGTGCAATTTTTACGCTTGAGTTGTGCATGATTTATGCGCTAACAATTATATTATAGCATTTCCTCATTTCATCTGCGAAAAAAAAGTTTGAATTTCAGGTGATGGGTACGTAATGCTAGACGCTTACCCCTGAAGCTAAATCAATTGAAACCTTTAACTACTCTATATGTATACATGTATGTAATTTATTTTTCTTATAGCGCAGCGGAAAATCTTTGATTGCATATACATTTACTATAAGTGATTATCATTTTCAACCCAAAGCGAACTGCTAATGTTATAAACTAATCAAACCAAGTCATGAAACGGATCGAAATTTCGTCAAAACACCCATTTCTTGATAGTTAGTTGGTTTCCAGAACCGTGCCAGTCATCTACGACATATTGTCATGCCACGTCACTCGCACGAACAGAAGGATGCACGGGTGATTCGATTATCTTCGTGAAGCATGTGCGCCCAGAAATAACCAAAGTCTGAAGCGGGAATTTCAGATTCCAGGATGTTTGTGTTCTGGAGCACGATCGGTGGGCGAAGCAGGCAGGAGGGTATTTGAAGTGATCTGTTACCCTGCATGGACTCTACTATTGGAGATTCAATGTAATCTGAATGCTCAATAACAGTCCACGCCCGTGGCGTACAGACTTAATGATGTGACCCAATTCCTTACATTTTCTGTGTGTACGGGGTTTCATAATAGGCCAAATTAGTGGATATACATTCAATCGTCTAGGCCTACTAGTCATATTTATTGAACTCTCAGTGTAGCTTTTTTTCTGCTCGTCTCAGTTTTTAACTTAATACATGTAACATATTTTTATTTTCTTCTTATACTCCTGTAAATGAGGTATATATGACGACTTTAAGCTTAATCACTAGATATGGCATGGTTTCCACATTATTATGCCCAAATTTAAGTATTGTACTTAAGTGGCTGGTAAATCCAAAAACAATAATATGTATTGCATCACTTCTGGCATGCTTATATGGGAATGTTCAAATTTGGTCATAATCTATTTTAGCATACATCTTGCCTTGCGAAAATCAGGTTCCAAATTAATCACATCATTATGATATTATAGATACGCAGATGATCTGAGCCCGTACTGTTATAATTGACAAAATATAATTTGTGTCGGGCCAATATTTTACGTGTTATATGACATTCAATAATGTCCATAATCACTTAAATAAAACATACATTATGCATTAGCATTTCCAATCTCTTCCTTATTTTGCCCGTCTCCTCCTTCATACCACTTCTATATGATTTTTCAAGAGAAAAAATTCCTATGCATTATAGTCTGACCGATTTCTTGGGTTCTTCTATGACGAGAACTGATGTCGATTATTTCATACCAATATTCAATGTCGTCTGCATATTTCATTATTTCGCATGAAAATGGTCACTCGCCATATTCGGTCACTAGTCATGTGCTCGAGCATGTATTCAAAATTTCGTGTTGCTATGACAACTGGAAGTATCACGATTGTAAAATATATTGAGTGCCCTTCCAAGTCGCGTTAGACGCGAAAAGCCATGCATGGTTAGAAGTACGATTTTATTCAAATTCGAGATAAAATCTTCTTCGATTTTGTTGCATCTAGCCGCTAGGAGCAGGTGAGCAAGCTGGAATTATAGAGCAAAGAGTGGGTTTAATACAAGTTGTGTAGTACGAGTATTATCGTACGAACAGATGTGAATGTAATATATATCGGTAATATAATATAGCTCAGAAGAAGATGAATAATATTGTCAATTACATTCAGCCTCCGAGCAGTCTTTTTTGTACCAGTCGAAGGAGTTGAATTTTCCCAATTGACCATCCGTGTCGTCCTCGGCATTCAGACTGCACTGGCTAACCAGAGGTTTCCAGTCGATGGATTTGCAGTAGTAGAGCTGCTCGCAAACTTGTTGGCAGGACTCCAGGGTTGTTTCTTCGAGTTCCATGACGTTGTTACTTGCGATGGCTCGCCCCTTGACCGCTGGGGCCCAGGTGCAAGGTCTTTGTGGTCTTGGTGGCTCACCTGTTCGATTAGAATACATTAGGTGGATTCATAATCAATTCTGCACTTGTGTTCCTGGAAGTTTCCACGCAGAACTAGAACTGAATATGGTGACCGAGCCCTCTCAGTCGATGCTCCCCAGAGTCTGTGATACGATTACACTTTTAAGTATATTCTAGAGACTCCATAATTTAATTAGATGTGGGTGTGTGTGTGTGTGTGTGTGTGTGTGTGTGTGTGTGTGTGTGTGTGTGTGTGTGTGTTTAATTGTAATTATTTTATCTTGTTCTATTACGCGTCTGTGATTTGGGTGAGAGCGGGGTAAATTTATATTTTTGTTATCAATTTATGTTGCTTGATATATTTTCTTTATGTTGGTTCCCATTCATCTGATTTGATGGACTCACATGGAGGGCAATCCTTCTCTAGGTAGACGAAGTTCTTCATTTCAGTCAACTTGTCATCGGAGAACTTGACCTTGTTGAGGAAGCAATTCTTCGACCCTGGATGGTATTCAACGGAGACGCATGCTGCGTTCTCTTCGCAGGCGAGCTGACAGGAACGTTGATTAGCGTATATCACCATGCCAATGTCGAAACCTTCCACCCCTACGTCGTTCTTAGGAGTCGTCCACGTACAAGCTGGGGCTGTCATGGCTACAAAGATGAAACACAATTAGTGGCTTCCTCATCTCCTATTTACGCTCATTGAGTGTTGGTACTTTACGCGGTACAAAAGCAAAACGAGGCTTAAAATTCCCTGAAAATCTCTTTTCAAAAGTCTACAGAGAATATTGCGACACCCGGTAACAAGATGAAGCGATACCGGCACAATGGGTACTCACCCATGAGACCGACGACGTTGATGCACAGAATCAGGAACAGTGATGCGTTGGCCATTTTCTTCTCTGAAGAAAGGGATAGAGCTATACATGAAATCCTTGGTCTTTATATACCATATGTGGGGACACCTTTCATGAAAGTAAACCTGAGGCTGAAAGGTCGACAGCACGCAATTGAATGCATCTGCTGCCAGCTAGGGCTGAGATCAGCGTAAAAGTTTACTCGCCTCTTGAATGAACACGAAATATGTACTTGAGAAATCCTGACGAAAAAGATAACATGCAACGCAATTATTTTATACCTGATACAAATTAGTCACTTTCTCAATCAATTTTAATTTACTTCGGTCGTTTGTGACCATACACTCTCACAAGAGTACGCGTGTAGGCATGTACATTTACGTGATGCCCCTCCCCTCCTTTGCATGCCTCAATATTTTTTATAGTTCAATTGCTCATTGTTTCTATATGTACACGATGAGTCTGATTTATGCGCTATTTTTGCAGCCTTCGATGCAATTCATCCTCAATATTTTGGAAAATGTATAACCCCTGAACATTTGCTTCCCAATTAAAACCCCACAACTATCTTCAACTTGTATTGAGAAACGTCCCCGTTTCCTCTGCCTCACAATTTAGGCTTCAAAGAATACTAAATTACCTGTTCATGGCCGAATTCTCATTTGAGAAAGGAGATGTAGGAATTAAAAAAAGCATTGTGTGATGGCGTCAAAGCATGACGATGAAATGACAAAGCTACTTTCCTTCGACGCTGATACTCAATGCTTTCAGGTAACCGACACATAACCCACACCTACCCAAATTCTCAAACGAGAATTCGACCAGTGAAGTTTCTAATACGCGCAGCAGTTTAGTCTGGTTATAAACAACAACAACAAAACGCAACGCTCGAAAACTTCATGATGGCGGTCCATTCCCGCTCACAGCATCCCAATTGCCTCCCATCGCCGTACATCTGTTAGACGTGGCATCGTAAAAATTAAGTTGTAAAAAGATTGAAGCATGGATACAGATTTACTCATTCCCAAAATGAAATCGACACGTCTTTTGTTGACGTGAATTTTGGTGAAAAACCAGTTTTACTGTTGCTTTCTATACAAGACTGAAATTGACACGCATGTCGAATTCGAAGCCCCCACAATCCGTCCCTGGATTCAGTTTAACCACTCTTGGAATTTCAATACAATGTATATTATTGCCGCGATTTCGAAAGTTATGGGTTTTATGTTGCGTTGCGTTTCTTTTGCTGTTTAGTATACATATAATTTCAATCGCTGCACGTTGGGTGTCGCCGAGCCCATCTCAGTTGGAACAAAGAATAACAAACATAATACTATATTCTGCTACAGTCATTTATCAAAGAATATCATAATATACATAGGCCTAAATTTGTCTACTTTTCCTTCCCAAGTTATAAAAAAACTGAACAGCAAAAGTAAGACAACATACGCCAAAGACGCCTCAGATGGGCTCGGTCGAAAACATGGTACTAGCCCGACTGTTTCATTCTTAACCGATTTCAACCAAATTTAAAGATCTATTCTAGAATAATTGCAGAATCTGAAAGTTTATTTCAATTACGTCTCAGGTGCTTCTAGCGCCGGCTATTGCGATGTTTTCGACCGGGCCCATCTGATGCCTCTCTGGCGGAGGGGAGGGGCCAGGATTGGAACTCAGAATGGGTGGCGAGTAGTGAGCTCAGAATCAGGACGTCGACGTCTATAACCGTGTCCGCACTTAAGACGCGACAATACAACCCAATTTCGACGGTTGGGGTGCTGTGGAAGAGAGGAATCGGTTCCGGAGATCCGGAATCCGGATGGCTTTGTCCTGGTGCCAATTGGCCACTTAAGCTCCCCCTGTCCTAACTCTGTCTTGGAGAGTACCCGTTTCACGCAATCCTAAAAAAAAAAAACCAAAAAAAAAAAAAAAAAAAAAAACAAACAAAAAAACGGGAAATCGTTGAACCGTTGAGGGGTGGACGCCAAAAGGATGAGAAGCGGTCCATTCCCACATGCAGCATCCTAGTTGCCTGCCATCGCTGTGCATCCGTTAGACGTAGCATCGCAAAAATCAAGGTGGCAAAAGATTGAAGCATGGATACAGATTACTCATTCACAGAATGAAATCGACACGTCTATTATTTGTGTGAAGTTTTGGTGAAAACCCAGTTTTTCTGTTGATATCTATACAAGACTGAAATTAACAGTCATGTGGATTTCAAAGCCGCCACAAACCGCCTCAGGATCCCGTTTAACTACTCTTTAAATTTCAATATATAGTATTACCTCCATGATTGATGAAGTTACAGGTATTTATGTTGCGTTGAATGTTCAGTATAATTGTAAGCATGTTTCTTTGCGCGACAGGGTGCAACCAGCGAGAGAGCAGTCATGTATTTAGTATTTGACCAATCGTCGTAATTAAATCTAATCAATTAAAGCTAAATAAATATTTAAAGGTTAGTGACAAATAATCATTACAATAACAATCGTTTTAAGTAATTATGGGATTGAAATAAGGAAAACCTTGGGAAGCCACTTGAATTCTTTTTGCTAAGGTCATGTACTCATAAAACACGTACAAGTAGAAGACAAAGCAAATTCAGACAGCAGGTAATGACAAAGCGTGAGCTTCTGTGCATGGGTTTTATGGGTTTGACATTTCCATGAAAGAGAGTGAGGCACTCATTGTGTTATTAAAAGCGTGCTTGTGCATCAAATAAAGGAACCCTCAATCAAACTAGTACACTGCCATCGCGGCTTGCCTGTTTAAAGAGCAATTGTTGACCTATATGAGAAATAATGCAGGACCTTCATTCAATTTTAATTAATCAAGCTGCTTGAAACCCGGTCGACAAGCAGGAGACAAAGAAAACATACGATCGAGCAACTGTTGATCGGTTTCACGAGTTTGATATTTCCACGATCAGAGAGAGTGAGGCACTCATTGTGTGATTTAAGCGTACTCGTGCATCTAATAATTTATAACAACCCTGGAACAAATTAGTCTACTACCACTGCGACTTGACTGTTATGATTTATTGCTGACTTTAAGAGAAAATAAAATAAGGGACTTTTATTTCACTTTAATTAATCGAGCTGCTTGAAAATAGAAATAGCATGTATAGTCGTTTGTTGCCCCGGTGCTGACAAAATCTCCTTCATATTTAAAAAAATATTTCTCGTGAATTTGAATAGTAATTTTCTCGTGAATTTGAATAATAATTTATGCTTGATGATTAAAATATTCCATGTATCGATTTGGCGATCCCAAATCAAATGTCTGCCTCTGAGGCCGAATTCTATCAATCTGATACATTCTTATGCTCTTTTATCAAGTCAACAATATCCTTTCCGATGTGCACATTCATATGCGGACCAACATTTACCAATTATGTAAAATGAGTTACTCATTCGAATGCCAAAGAAACGAGTTTAGTATAACCGTATATACATGTAATTTTAAGAGAGTCGCAATATTGATCATCTCCGTTCCCATGACTAGAGACCCTTTAATAGTATAGGTCACTATAAGACTTCTACTGATAATATGGAACAATTGACCAGTGTCCGTAAGAACTGACTGCCTCAAGGTCTATACCAAATTTGGTGGTGTTTTTTTTCTTTCGGATTTGCACATGTTTGATTGACCCTAGGCCATCTCACTATAATTGAAATAAATGGGTATACCGGTAAATGTTGATGACATTAAATAGAAATGATAGGAATAGCAGCATGACATGCTAGCTTACCAAGTATTTATTTCTCTTTTCTTTGTGTGATTTTTACACTGCGATCTGTTTTTAACACTTTCTCAGAAATGCGCAGCACCATTGGAATTAAGCATTGAGATCTTTAACATGGAGTAGATAAACTACGTTTGGCCCACTCGATCTGTATGTATATCGAAATCCTCATTAGCCCTTTGAGGCCGCCATAATCCACCCTCCCATCGCATCAGCTCCTCATGCAGGGTTAGAGGCCGCTGTCTTATATATACACTTCGCTTACCCATTTGTCTGTTGGTACTGATCTAGCTGGGAAACTTCAGCCAGACCAAAAAGTACGCAGACTTCGCCCGACTTATCTGTGCTAGTACTGATCCCTCGTTCGTCTTTTACCTCCGCTCATGCACCTTGTGGTACAGCGAGCAATATACAGACTGGTCCATATTGTTGTCCCGAATAATGATTAAGTTCCCTATGGGATTTTACCATTGCGAGACGTTGCTACGGCGTGGTTGCTAAGGTGCCCTGGATTGGAGTGACCGACAGTGTTAACTGTAATGAATATCTAACAACGGTATCAGAAAAGATAACAATTTACCCCACCAGAAAAAAAATCCCATTTTGGTAAAATCCCATAGGGAACTTCATCCCTATTCGGAACAACAATATGGACCAGTCTGTATATATATAATATCTGCCTCTACAGGCGATCAATTTCCATATGTTTGTGTACTAACATAACCGATCATTCTATGTGAGAATACACGTCCGGACAACTGTAAAATGATATTGCTCTTCTAAATTAATTTATTCAAAAACCATCAAACGCAGGAAAAAAAATCTTTATAACATTATAATGAAGCGCACTCATAGAACAAACTATTCCAGTACAATTGTAACTAACAATAACAGGTTACAATATCCAAAAGTGATTTTACTATCTACCGGTCCAATTGCACGATAACAACCCGGCCTCCAACAATTTGAACTTTCAATTCGTTTTTGTCCTTGCTCAGAATTGTCGTTTCTCCAGTATTTTGCGTATACGTTTCCCCGACCATTTCCCCTTCAGACGATTCTACCGAAATCATGTTAGATTCGAGTCCTGCAAGAAAATTTGAAATGTTACTTGAGCATAAATCAATCCTTAGGGAATAGAAAAGTGAAATATAATTCGCCAAAGACAGAACCAAATGAAGAAAATGTAGACACGAGTACAATCGACAAAGAAATTATCGAGAAGTACAGACACTAGAAGCAAATACTAGTGATCAGTTCAGAACCAACTTAATCAATCAGGTCTATTGTTTAGATAACCCGTAGATGTAAGGAGAGGTTAGATTCAATAATAAATACAATATACAAATGCAGGTATTAAATATAGATAATATTGTATGTCTCACTGACGTTTACACTCCCCAAACAGCAATAATTATAGCATGGCCCAAAATCTGAGACAATACTCAATATAGTACAGATTTGAAAACCCAGCTCACCTTCTGAGGAAGCAATTCCTCTCTTGGCTACTTTAGTCTTCATGGAAGTCCAAGCCGAAGTTTCCAAGTCAAAATTGACTGGCGCGATGCTTATGTGGCCAGTATGTTCTGGAACTAATAAAAGAGAAAAATGTTTCAACAATTATTCATTTAGACCAGAATAATATGTGAGATCTGGTGAAATACGTGTACATAATAGAAACACTATAGATTTTGTTAATGAGTTAGTTCATTTAATTATAGTTGAAGAGAATACATGTGTAATGTGTAATATAGAGTAAACATATACTACATACAGAGTGGGCCAAAAGTAGTATATATCTACTCCATGTTAAAGATCTCAATGCTTTCCAATGGTGCTACGCATTTCTGAGTGAGTGTTACAAAACAGATCGCAGTGTAAAAATCACTCAAAGATAACGAGCAAACAAATATCGGTACAGACGGACAAACAAACAAACAAACATATAGATTTTTTTTTTTAAATCTATAATTAAGAGAAATAAATACTGGGTACGGTTAGTCTAACATGTCATGCTGCTGTTCCTATCATTTCTATTCCAATTTCATCAACATTTATGCCGATTTATCTCAATTAATAGAGTGCACTCGTCATTCCGAGATATTTCCAATTTTGGCGACAGACAGGGCGTCGGATCTTGAATAAACTTCATTGAACGCATGACTAAAGCAACGCTAGCTCTCGTACTATTGTTTTGTTTGAGAGTGCTATTGATGTGACAGTAGCACTAATGTTTATCGCCACACAAGAGATGACATTCCTGAATGCTCGTTCAGGGGCGTTCGTTCATCTGATTTAGCTCTCTTCGTGATCACTCACTCACATTTAACCGGTGAAATACCGAAACATGTATAAAATAATTTACTTTCTTTTAAATCTATCAATGAACTCGGCCAACTTATTTGAGCAAACTCTTAAATCTTTATCAGCCGACCCGTTCTCTGCGCTCCAGCAACCAAAATCTGCTGAGCATACCTAAATTTAAATTAATCTCTTTCGACGAAAGTTCTTTTTCTGCACAGGCACCAGTTTTAGGTAATGGTGTGTTTACAATATATGATGCTAATTTAAATGTTCCTCCCTCATTCAAATTAACTTTTTACTTGATTTCTTTTCATAAATGGGCGCAGAATAACATAGTCAATCCATACCAGGTAATTATTTTTGGAATAATTGATACATTTTAGCAAATTTTAGGGTTTTTTTTTAGCATGGAGTAGATAGACTACTTAATTTTGGCCCACTCTGTATTAGGGATGCACGGAATTTGATTTTATTCTGACAAATTGTTCACATTGATTGCAAGAAAAAAACAACATTTCCACATTAGCGGGGGTATGGGAGTATCTTTTGTCATCTGCCACACTGCCAGTAACGGAGAAGGTTCTCTCGCTGTCCACGCTGCTGGGTTGAGAGCTCCCTTGGCCTCACGTGTCATATAGTACCAGTACGTTGAGAACATCCTGGCCTCCGTTCTGCCTGCTTACTGGACCTACCCCACCCTGATTGGCTGATTGCAATCGAGAGCCAGCTAACGCTTGCACTCCGAGTTTTAATTGCCTCAGTGCCCGCAGCAGTTGTTAACGGTGTTGCGTAAGGTCATTGACACTAAGGAATTTTATTTTTTTTGTAACCACAAATTCCGGCGGCGAGTTCCAGCACCTTATACGCATTTTCCTGGAACCGGAACTCTGTGAAAAGGCCCGGATTCCGGGAGCCGGATCCGGAACCCAGAATTTCGTGCATTCCTACTCTGTATACTACCATTTAAAACTCTGTATACATGTACTACCATTTAAAACTCTGTATGCTACCATTTAAAACATAAATATATAATTATCTCATATATCAAAGCCATTCCAAAACATTTCCTGACTTTCCTCCCTTGCCTTCTTCCTCCGACTTCATGGAACTCAGGTGCATTAATTGGACGTGTCTCTCAAAATTTTGTTTGAGGACAAATTTTCCACACTCATGACACTGCTCTTTATTGTGGCGTTGTACTTTTGGAGATGTTTTCCTCTTCTCAATATTTGGTGGTGTGGTGAGGTCAGTTGTTTCGAACTCACCAGATTCCTCAACAGATTCAGTAGAGGTATCAGCCATTTCGTGATATGGTGATGCGACTGTCTCTACTTCTGGGCGTTGACGGGTAATCGAGTTAGGGTTATCGCCCTTCTCAACATTAGGTTCTGAGAGATACTGGTAGCACTTGGTCACATGGTTCTTTGCTCGCTTTTTATGCCTGAATGTCATACCACACAAGCAGTGGTAATGTCCTTCTGAGGCACAGTCAAGTCGACAAATGTAAAATTCCAAATCTGAGAGGGGGAATAAGAAGAAATTAAATTCAGGCAATTTAGCACTATTTAGAGAGGGAGAGGTCATCTTTAATTCTGAAAGCCAGCACTCTTGACGTTAACCATCTTTGATCCCAATTACTCCAATAGGTGTGTACCATATCTCATAATACGCATTAAGATGAATTGAATTGTGGATTTTGCTGACCGCCAATATTGAAGCTGCGTTTTGCATGAAATCTCCTGAGATGTCTCCTCACGCCACTGGGAAAAGTAGGTAGAAAGTGATCCTGGACGCACAACGGACAAGCACTTTTGCTTGAGGGTGTCAAGTTTTCAAGGGCGTACTGAACTGGTAAGATGCTGATATGATGAAACTTAGTATCACTTGGATCTAAACAGAATATGCAGAAGATGTGTACCGGTATATTCAAAGAAAATGACATGAGATAACACTTACATCGATGCGGAAGATTATCGTCAAATAAAGCGGAAATATCATCCTCCCGAGATGAGTCTTGATTCTGTGTGTTAACACTTGAACTGTTTGTGTTTTCCTCGTTTGATTTTCTGTTAATTGCATCGAATTTTTTATGCTTATCACACTTAGCAACATGATCCATGGCCCTTGCCATATATTTGAAAATATTTCCACAGACACAGTGGTAATGACCTCCAGACATGCACCCAAGCCGGCAAATGTAGAACTTCAGACCTGATATTGAGATTTGAGAAAGAGCATACATGTAATTAATTAAATGTGATCGTCAGTTCAATGTTGATCAGATGTATAGTGCAATAGAGTGTAGCAAATATTTTAATTGTAGTTCAAACATCAGTTACATCACTGAACATACTGCAGGCATGGATTTTTCTAAAACTGAAGTCAACATAAGTTTCAAAATGTTTTTACAGTGTACCCTCTTTTCCACATACCAAACTCATTCAGATTATTTACTCACCTCCAGCTATGAAGTATCTGTTGCTGTGGAACCTCCTAATATGACGTTTCACGACACTGGGAAAGTTCTCAACGAAATATCTCTCGAGACACAAAGGACATGGACCAGAACTCGTGTAAACCAAGTTTTCCAAGTCAAAATTGACTGGCGTGATGCTTATGTGGCCAGTATCTTCTGGATCTAATAAAAGAACAAAATTGTTTCATCAACTCAAGACAATTATCCATTTGCATCAGAATAATATGTGAGATCTAGAGATATACACATGTAGTTTGAAAGGTATAAAAACACTACATTTTGACAAGGACGCGACATAGCATAAAAAAATTCAAGTAATCCTGAGGAACACCTTATCAAACTCACATCTGCGCATGCCTCACCCTGGGTGAGTAGTGTGCTCTGAGAAATATTCACTTCAGAGTGGATGATTCTCCATGAATCGTTTTACCACCCTTCCTCACCTCCGCATAATGTCTAGCTTTTTTTTTTTTTGTTCATGTACATGTATTATGTTTCTTAAATACTAATCTTATCAGCCAAGTATTATGTCCTTGTTGATTCATTTGAATCATTTCATGTCTTGAGTTGCACGTCATTCAGCAACTTTCAATCTATCTTTATAATTTTTTGGGAATTATGTTTTTATTGTTCCACTTGTTTTTAAATTTGTTCTTTATCACTTTTGCAGGCTGTCTCCTCAATATTGATGATCTGATGAAAACAAATGTTTCATCAGATTTATACTTGGTCAACTTCATGTGTTAGTAAACTGCTAGCCAAGTCTTCAACAAAGTGAAGTGTCTTTCTCTGTCTTTTTCCTCTGGGGTCCCAAGATAAACATCAACTATCTTCAAAACATGAACATGTATTCGAAAGTAATGAACGATTATGAATAAATGATGTTATTAATTTACAGCCGAAGGAAATACATTTGCATTGTAGAGTGTACATATCATATACTATATAAATATATGTAACGTCACATTAAAACCATGTTGTACTCACTGAAAGTAGTGCTTGAATAAGAGCCATGATCCAGACTGACAGTCGAAAGTTGTGGAACTGCTTTCTCTGGTGCAGTGTCTCTTTTCTTAGGAGACTTTGTTTTTTTCACAAGAACTAACACGTATTCACTTGCATAGGGCTCTACGCCCAGATAATGTCCAAACTTGCAGGCACCTTTGCAAATCTTGACATGGCTGAGGGCCCTTTCCGCCTCTCGATAAAGCATTCCACACAGCGTGTGGTAATGCATACTAGATTTGCAACCAAGTCGGCAACAAAAATGTTTCATTCCTGCAATGATCAACATGTACACTTAAATTACTACACAAAGAATCAATAAATAAGAGACAAGCACATGTCCTAGAATCATAATTTAGAGTAAAAAATGTGCAAGCAAAAAATAGAAAATGTATTTAACGGTGGGTTTTTTATATTCACCTCTAAATAATGTCTGATTAATAGTGCAAAATTCATACCTGCATGGACGAAACACTTTTCATTGTGAAATCTTGTAATGTGCTTCTGCAAAGTGCTTGGAAAAGCCGGACCATAATTCTCAGGAAGACATAATGGGCATGATGTGCGAGTATGCTTCCTAGAAATTAGGTCTTCCAATTTGTGGTTGATGGGGAGTATGCTCAGATGTCCAGTGACTGCAAGCAACAAGAAGAATGAACAAAAGGTTACCATCAAGGAGGTGAAGATGAAAGCATCATAAATAATTCTGAGATGAAAACTTGAGAAGACAATCACACACCTGAATTGGAAGGATTTGTGTTTGCTTCAGATTCCTGCCTATCCCCGGTAGGACTCTGATCCTGTCGGTCTTCTAGGCAACTTTCAGTAGAGTTATCCTCCCTGAGTAGTAATAATAATAATAACACAGTGTAGTACAAGTAGTAATAATTAATTGATAATCATTATGCCCCCCCAAAAAAAGACAAAAAAATGGAAATACAGCTCTGAAGCTTAATTTGAATTAACAATCTATCCATGAAATTTTCGAACAAATGATTCAAAATTTCAAATCAATTCCATTAGATTACCGGTACAGTCAGACCCCGTTAATCCGCCCTCCTCCGTTCCCAAGGAAACTGACGGATTAACAAAAAGGGCGGATTACATTTCAGACCACAAATTGATAAAAATTGTGTCTCATTCTAAAACCCCAAAAACTCATGTAATGCATTTACAATGTGGCATATCCCATTAGGAATGAAGCTGGAGGTAAAAAGGATCTCAAAAACGATCACATGAGGCCAATTAAAGATTTTTATTTTTTTGAAAAAATCAGTGATGGTTGTCTGCTTAGCGGCATTATTCAATCTGCTTGTGGTAAGCCGTTCCACAACGCCTATCTGTATATTTCATCTCCACTTTCTTGCTTCGCTACCTCCGACTCCTCCAATCTCTCGAAATATAGCATTAATGCGCGCACATGCTGCCTCGCTTTGCCTGCCAAGACTTGCTTCGCGGGCTCAGATCCACTGACTCGCTTCTCCACTCGATTAATCTTCGCTCACAACCTCGTCATCTTGTTCGTTCAGCTCCTGAACATCGCTTAACCCAGCGACCAATTAAATTAAAGACTTAACAGAATTTTCGCCTGCAATTGATTCCCTTTGTTTAATTAACTTGTTAAGCGCTAAACAAACAGGGAGGCGCCATTTGTTGTTAAGCTGACCCGACTTCAAAGAAATCGCCGACAATTGATGTGTCTTGGCTGATGTTTGTTTTCCACATGCTATTTGTGGGGCGGATTACATGTGTTATTTACAACGGTGGTGTATAGATTCGTTCCCTAAAATCGTGGTCGGAGACGGATTAACAAAAAGGGCGGATTACATGACACAATTAACATTACAAACTATTCGTCCCTGAGATTTTAGGGCGGATTACGAAAAGGGCAGATTACATGACGGCGGATTAACGGGGTCTGACTGTATTGACAATTCCTAACTAAGCGGTGTGACGGCACACAATGAAAAATATTGGTACTCATCTTTTCAATTAACGGAGATGCAGCATGTTATTTAATTCTCGAAGACTTATGGTGTAATATTTAATGACCTCACTAGACTGTTGCCAATTTTTAATTTTTTATAGACTTCAAAATACATCAAAACATGCATAAATTCAGATTATCTGATGAATATTAAAAAAAAAAAAGAACAATTGGCTACATTGGCAAGTCCATCGGCAAAGATAGGAGGATATAACAACTTTTCATTATTTTTCCATTTTCATACTAAATGAATATTATTGACAGTTGCAATTTACAGAGAGTACTATGGTAAGAGTGAAAGAAATGTGAAGTTTGCTTACCCCATTATAAATAAGATGAGGTGTTGAACTGTTTATGGCTGTCTGATGAGAAGTCACATATCTCTACACAGCACTGAAATAAACAAAGCCGAACTGCTGAAGAATTATCAAGCGACATTAAAGAATATATCAATATAATTAAAGCAAGTAGCTTAACATCGGGCCTGGTAATTGAAGATAAAGCGGGTGTGCGCAAAACATGAAACAGCCACCTATGCAAGATAATAACAACCGAATGGTTGCATTCCATTCCTGGCTTTCGGGCAGTGGTCGACTGAAGTATACAAGTAGCATTGAAAGACTATTAGTAATCAATAGTTGATGCATAATTATTAATTATAATTATAATTACTAATATAATATTTATTTAATATTGTTATTTAATATTTGAA
>KB291798.1:255694-272186 GCA_000328365.1 Capitella teleta
GCTGTATTCACACGCAGAGTCGAAAGCGACCTCAGTTGGAGCCAGTTTGACACCTGCCACCAGCATGATCGGCCAACTGCCAGCAACAGGCAGCAAAATTACTTCAGATGAGCTGGAAAAGGTAAATCTATATTTCTGTTGCAGCTGAGCTTTCAACTAATGAGATAAGATTTAAATTTAGCTCTGACAAAGTTTGTTTACAACATCGCGATAACAAAATTCCTTCCATCAACAGATCAAGGCAGAATTAATGAAGAATACAAAACAGACCTCGTCAGCGATGTCTGCTGAAACGCAGTCAAAGTCACTGAAAGAAAAGCAATCTCGTAACAGTGAGTAGGCAGCATTGCTCTGTGTGCTTAATCTACTCATCTATTTGCAGTGAACTTGCCTGTTCAGCCTGATTGGTTGTTTCAACGTCCTTTTCTGACCATGGATTTTGTTGAAGAAAAGGAACTTTTTGACCCAGTTTGTCTCAAACCTCTTTTTAATCGTGCTTACTTAATACTCAGAATTTTGTCACTTCACAGAACGTGACTCCAGCTGGTAGTCTTCTCATTCAACAGCAAGAGTCGATGGTCATTGATGACCTACTTTGCTGCATGGAGGTCGGTGTCTCCATTTCCGTCGCTTTGTAATCCTTGTCTTTTTTTTCTTCTTTTTTTTCAGGGGGTGGAAGGACAATACATCCAGGCCGTCTCGCATTCTGATCGATACTCTCAAAAAGAATTCAAAGTGGATGAAAGCCTAGGTATTTTGTTATTTCTTTGTGAATTCTGAATTATTTCTTCATTTTTTCAGATCCTGCCCTGAGGGAGTTGGTGAGGCGTATTCTCCCCATCAGTGCTAACTACTCCCTTGTAGTGCGATTCATTGAAGGTCAGTTCATTTCAGAATTGGAAAAGTAATAAATAATTATATATTTTGTAACAGAGAAATCTGCTTTTGAATATGGTCTGGTGAACCATGCCCTCAGTGCCGCTATGCGAACCCTAATCAAGGCAAGAACATCTTGGGAAAATTCTCTTTTATAAACATTCTCCTCATTTCCAGAACTACACTGTTCTGGTGGCTCAACTTGAGAACCAATTTCGTGTGGTGAGTTAATTCCACAAAGAAGATCAATTATGCATCAATATTCTTTCTGCAGGGTCACTTGTCTCTGCAGAAATTCTGGTTCTACCTGCAACCAATGATGTCCATGATGGAGATTTTGGCCTCGATCGCACGATCCATCAATAAAGTGAGTCAATCAAGATGAGGTGACGTTTAACTTGAGGTCATTCAACCAGGGAGAATGCATCGGTGGTGCTGTGCTTAGTCTGTTGCATGAGAAAACCTCCTCTTTGATTGGGTGAGTTGCTTTGTCACGATTACTGGAATCATGTTAATATTAATTATATGATCATTACAGAGATAACAAGGGCCAGGAGCTGTGTCTTTTCCTCACTCAAGCGGTGAGTTGGAATTTCATTTGGCGCATTGATCACTTTTCCCTCGCAGGCGTGTGTGCCGTACTTTGAAATCCTGGAGCGATGGATTTACAAAGGTCTCATTGTTGATCCGTATTCTGAGTTCCTGGTTGAAGAGAATAGCGTTGTTGGCAAAGAGAAACTGCAGGAAGATTACAATGACTCATATCCTTTTGGTGTTTCAAATATTTTGTCTCAAGAGTTGATAAAACTTTTTCCTTAATGGGATCTCACTTACTGGGAGATGCATTACACCATCTGCAGGGAGCGTGTGCCTGTCTTTCTTGAGACGGTCGCCCAGAAAATTCTTAGCACTGGGAAGTATCTCAATGTTGTTCGTCAGTGTGGTAAGCGGAATCCTTGGCAGTCAAAATTCAAATTGAATTCTTCTCTTTATTCACAAAAGGACGGAATGTGCAATGTCCAAATGCTGAGGAGATGATATACACGATCAAGGAACGCGATTACTTTGAGCATATTGAGCGTGCGTATACGTATGCCAGCCAACTGCTGCTGGAGCTGCTTATTAAGGAGAAAGAGCTCATGTCTAGACTCAGGTTAAAATATTGACAAATTTTGTTGATAGAAAAATCTTTAACACAACTATTTTTAACAGATCAGTGAAGCACTACTTCCTTCTAGATCACGGAGACTTCATTGTTCAGTTCATGGACATGGCGGATGAAGAAATGGCCAAGACCATGGATGGTGGGTGACCTCTTTTATCTATCCCTTTCCATTTCAACTCCTCTTCTGCTTACCAGAAATCATGCCTCAACGTCTCGAAAGTCTGCTTGAACTTGCTTTACGCACAAGTACTGCGAATGCAGATCCCTTCAAAGATGACCTCAAGTTTGTTATACTGTGGTTTTATCATGGTTATTTTATGGTTATACCTATTCAGAGTGGATCTCTTGGGCTATGACCTTGTGACAATGTTATTCAAAGTGCTCAGCATTGAAACTAAGTTGGAGAAAGGTGCTTCTTTGCTCCTTGTTGGTATTCATTATAATCTTACAAGATTTCACTCAAGATTTTCATGTGGATCCGACTGACTTGCATCTCTCTGGATTGGAGGCATTCACTTTTGATTACATTGTCAAGTGGCCTGTTTCTCTGGTTCTCAATCGAAAGGTAAAATCACTTCTTCACTTAATCTCTAACCAGGAGTATCCGAACTCAGTCCCTCATCCGATATCAAATGCTGTTCCGTCACCTCTTCTACTGCAAACATGTTGAACGACAGCTATGCAAGTAGGTTGACCATCTTAGCCAATCTCGTTCTTGACTCTTTATCTTGCATAGCGTCTGGATCACCAACAAATCCTCAAAAATCTTTAAACTGCAGTCAGCTTACACCTCCGGATATGCCTTGAGGCAGAGAATGCTGAACTTTGTCCTGAACTTCCAGTATTATATGATGGTTGAGGTTATTGAACCCAATTGGGTGCTGTTTGAGAACAACTTGCAATCCGTGAGTTATATAGTTAAGAGAATCCATTGTTAACAAATGCGTTGCACAGGTTTCGACCATTGATGATGTCCTGGCCAATCACTCAGATTTCCTCAACAACTGCCTCAAAGACTGCATGCTGACTGATCCAGAATTGCTTAGAATTGTGCATAAATTGATGATGGTCTGCGTGACTTTCTCAAACTTCATTCAGGTTGGCTCACTACGTTGTTTGTGCTGACGTCACTCAACCTTTTTTCAGCATCTGGACAGAGCTTCCAATGTGGAGATTGGTGTTGCTCAGCTGACTAAAATGTCGTCCTTACAAGGTTCTGTGAAAGGCCGTAAGGACGACCCCCTGAAGAAAGAGACTGCCACCAAAGTCGTGCAAGAACATCTTGATCAAATAGCCTCCAGCCACAAATTGGAGGGAACTATCGCGACGTTTGACAGCAATTTCCGACGTTTACTGGTGGATTTGTTGAATAAAATTGTTGAGAGAGCGTCTGGCTGTGATCTTAAGTTGCTCAACATCCTGTACAGGTAACAAATACTCTTGATTTTTTTTCTATGAAAATTTTTAACCTTTTCAGATTGGATTTCAACCATTTTTATGATTCACAACTGGAGAGTGTCTCTGCTGAGCGATCTACGCAGGAATCGCGAGCGTCTAATTCGTCCACTTCCTCCTCACAGTCATCAGGGTCAACAAAACCACGTGCAAAATAGCCCAGTTTGGATCTGTAATTCTGTGTGAAAATGATTTCTTTCTAAAATAAATTTTATTCCAAATTTCTATTTGATTTCCTAATACTGTAGAACATTTGTGATGTTTTGCTGGCTAATTATCATGTGTGGAACTTTTGTAGTATTTTCTAAAAGCGCAAGAAAATCTTGATTTCAGAAAAACAAGATATTTTATTTGGAATTCCAAATATAATAGATAAATAACAAACTGCATACTCCTAAATAGCTCTATGAATAATTTGTCAGATACGAATATCTGTGCCTGAAATAATGCCCGTGCTCCTTATGGGACGTGCTGCATAGAATAAAACACCACTGATCTTCAGTGATATCTTCAACTGACTTTAAGCTGCAACTTCTAATATTGATCATAACTAATAAATGCTGAGTGTGATCCATTGGAAGCGATGTTGCTGAGACAGATAATCTTGGTTCTCTCCAGAGGTAATTCGTGAATATCCGAGTTTGACCGAGCGGTAGCACTAGTAGATGAAGTCCCTGGAAAGTGGGGAGTGCGTTATGATCATGAGAGTGCGTTATGATTTATTTACTTATCGCTTTCGTCGGCAACCGGGGTCTTCAGTTCCGCTGAATCTATCGACCTCGCTCTGATCGGAAGAAAAAAAAATGTTGCTCGCGTGGTAGAATCATTATAAATGTATGACTCAAATCGTGCAATCTATGACCACCATATTACAAAAAATAACTTAAAAATATTCCTTCATTAATTGCGATTCGTGACTTCATGAATTAGACCCTATGCGTGATTCTTAGTTCATATACTCACTTGTCAGCACTTCGTTGGCTGTTTCCTCTTAGTTTTCTATCCATGTTATCGTAGGAAATAACCGGCATTCCGACCGAATCTTGACTCGCGTAATACTGACTCAGACTGTAAATAAATGACGAAAAAACCTAATGAATGCGTAAAACACTGAAACCTCATCAATGTTGAA
The DNA here is from genome assembly GCA_000328365.1 of Capitella teleta. Taxonomy (NCBI): domain Eukaryota; kingdom Metazoa; phylum Annelida; class Polychaeta; family Capitellidae; genus Capitella; species Capitella teleta. The sequence goes on from KB291798.1 coordinate 260,323, forward strand.
ATTGAAGGTGAAAGTAATACCAATAAAGGAAGATAATCATACATGTACTCGCTGGTAGGTGGCGTTCTGGGGCTACTCATAACTGTCATAAAGTATCTTTTGGCTACTACGCCAGTATATTATAGCTACACGTGCTTCGCGAAAAGGGCGCGAAAGTGGAATTATTGGCTGCTCAGTTTCGATTTTGTTTTCCCTGCACTCACTTCATGGATTTCATTTTCTCATCCAGATCCATGCTCTTCGTGTCGGACGTGTCGGAAGAGAGTTGTTGTTTCGAGGCGTTGTTGAGGTTTCGTCGGCAGAGCATGAACAACGCAAGTACCAGGACCACGATGCACACGACGCTCGCTAGACACGTGACCACGATGATGGTCGTCGTTGTCATGCTGTTCTCGCTCTCTGAAATCAATTAATTATCAAAATATTAGATACAAATCATTAGGTAGGTGTGGCATTAGGCCTATTTAATGCCGCATAAATATGATCCACGGGCGATCGGGATCAGACATAATTATTATCATAGGCCTATAGTGTGGCATAATGTTTAGGCAAGGCGCTAGTAGGCTCTAGGCCTAATCAAAACTTCATGGCGTTTTTTTCACCCAGTTTACTCACTCAAACAATGGGGAATATGCGGCGACCATAGTCCATTTCTGCAGCTGACCACCTCGGGACCGACAAGTTCGTATTTATCCGGACAGGACACGGCCACCACTGTACCGTGCACGCTCAGCGTCGAGTTGAACGTCATCTCGTCATCACGCAGGTCAATGCATCGCTCGTAATCTGTGGGGGAATGCATCGTTATTAAAATCCCTGTATTAATATGAGGAAGATCAAATATACCAGTAACTGAGATACATGTTACCTGGATAACCTGATATATACCTACCGAATACCGACACTATTTCACGCTTGTTCGATACATGAAATTTACCTCCAATTTATCTATGAATAATGATGCAATCGCTTTTCCGAATTCCCTTCAACCACTGTTAATTGCTGTAGGACTATTAATTATTGTAAATAATACGGTGAATAATTTTTATTAGTATGTAGTCCTAATTGAGTTAACTCGTCAGTGGTACCGCATACTAGTTCCGTATACAATCGCTAATCCGGCCTTTGTACAATCATTCTATAATCATGGCCGTTGGTCATTTCTTCGACACCATGGAAAACTGGACACAAATTATGTCGTCCGATTAAGGATGTTTGAGTGTAAGCCTACTATGTTCAATGTTGTCAGAAATAAATTGTGAAGCTCCACGGTTATGTAGCCCCCCAAAAAAGGAAATTCTGAGGTAGTTACAAGTATTTCATCAGATAGAGATTGAAACGCTTGACATTTTGGTGGTTGTTTTAAAGACGTATGTTGACTGGTCACTAAAATGTGGCCATATGAAGTTCGGTGGCCCAAAAATGCATGCTAGCATTCTGAGAAAATCAGTCTATAAAAGCGTTGCTATGAGTTACGTGGGCAACTTTGGGTAGAGGTCCTGTTTCTTGCTTTGCGATTGGTAGGATTGTGAATGAATCTAGTCATTAGAAAGTAGAGAGGGCAACCTTCACGATGATGTCAAGGTCATTTAGATGCGATGCGAGACAGTCGGATTGCGGACAATTGAAAATGAAGATTTAATGTACCTTGAATGTACCTTGAATGTAGGGCCGAGGTGGGCTAATAGCTCTTATAGGCCCCGCTCGTATATTTTTTTCATATGGTACGCTTATGTACCTAGGACATTCGTGATTAGTTCGGACAGTGTAAAAAAAAAAAAATAGAAAAAAAAACCGAGAAAAAAAACCCCACACACAAGAAAAAAAAAGAAGAAAAAAAAGGTCATTCCTCATGATTACATAATCGATCTATTGTTCTTAGGGGTGCTTCAATTAAAAAGAAGAATAAAAAAAAACACCCAATAATTTGTGCATTTATAATGTGATCTAAGTATGAATGCATATACCATCATGAAGAAGAATGAATTCTGCATCGAGTAAGCCGAGAATCTCAAACGTTAAGCCTTGCCCCATTCACCAAAATCGCCTCTATCTCCGCTGTGCACTGTGCGACATATCCTGGGGTTTTGCCGCGGAACCTCACAATTAACAGACATACAAAATTGTGTGTACGATCGTTTGTAACTACTATATTTGGTATTTATTAGCAAAAAGTATGTTATTACTTATTATTAGTAGCAAAAGCCAAAGGTTGAGCATGCTACAATTAGTATACTAAATCGCGCAACGCTGTATAGCCCTGAAGGCCCGTAAAGCCCTCATATATACATATCAAGCAATACATTTTATTTGGCCATGAATTTCGAATTAAAGACGGTGTGTTGACTCACTTTGCATGGCGCCTATCTGAGCTGTGTTTCACAGTCGAAAAGCTCCAAGAAACAATATTCGACAACAGAGTAAATCCTTAAACCGCACAATTCGATAAACTACTGCTTCAGTTTCCAGGTTCTTCTCGCACCACTCGTCAATTCCTGGGTGGCTCATTCGCCCCCTCAACCGCTAGCAGGATAGACAGGTCTCAAAATCAAGAAGTTTTTCGCCGACGATGAAGATTTTTCCCAGTCGCGCATGGCTGAGCACGAGGCAACGCGCAGCTGCTGTGTTGAGCAGTTCTCACAGTGTATAAACTTCGCGCGCGTGAATTGCTGAGTTTTGATGTTAAATTTTCGATATGTTAGCCGGATGAATGGATTCACCAGAGCGCGAAGGAAACATAATATTATTTCCTCACATTATGTGACCCCCATGCAAATGTCTGTAAAGGCCGTTATATATGCACATTGGCTTTAGCTGCATTCGATCTAGTATATACTGCCTTATATGGCTATTGTGACATCACCACTGCGAGATTGGAAAGGTATACGTGTAATATTATACATGTATATGATTGAATACTTAGTAAATACTATATACATGTAGCAGGTACCGTACACACTTTAATAATTAGACTTATGCTATAATATCGTCTATCTCACTTAGTGAGATCGTCAATGAGAGATGAGTTGATGAGTGACATGTGTGTATATAATGAGAGAAAGTAAGAGGAGAACTAGAGTGAGATCTAAAGTAATATAAGAGAGGTGGTGCCCGAGTGGCTAGCGTGCTCGCCTCGAAAGGGCTTAGGGCTGGCCACTGGAAGTTCGAAGCCAGCCACCAACCTTGTGTCCTTGGGTAAGGCACTTACTCCTGCTTACCTCTTCAAACCACATTAACCTTAGTTGCTTCAGGATTCCGAGGTAAAATAAGCCCACAAAAAAACCCCAAACAAAACACACACACAAACAAAACAAAACAACGATATGTACGTATTGTAAATTGCTTGGGCTAGAAGCTGGTGTTAGTTGCAAGCCGTTATCTATAGAAAATTTGACAATATGAGTGAAGATACGAGGTCCGAGTTTTGAAATCGATGTCTCAGAATTAGTTTTTCCTCTAGAATTAGAAAAACAGCGGGAAATTGCGTGCTCTACGGGATCATTCCTTGAGAGTAATACCTATTCAAAATTTTTGGCACAATTACAGTAGTAAATATTGGTTCTACCATGTCATAAATGATACCTTTTTAAGAAACCCATTTTTTTACCCCATGACCTGATTTCATACCCAATTTTAGGTATTTTCCACAACACGGATTTTAGATATGTTATGCAGCTTCCAATCCTGCATCGAGTATATTAAATATCAATTCTGTTGCAATTTTGTGCGGGTCAAACCCATAATTGCCTGGACTAAAGAGGAAAATAATAAACCCAACATTCATTGTTTTATCTCAATCGAATGAATGAAAAAGAAAGTGAAGAGGAAGCATCCCCATCACAACTCATCATGTTCGTTGTCTTTTTAATCAATCAGCAATGCATCAGGGAAAATCCTTTCAACAAAACAAAAATAGTGAAAAACCAAGAAAACAAAACTTTCCTGGCCAAGAATCAAAATATCACTTATAATTAAAGCCTTGGAATAATACTGTCAGACAAGACGACCGAGGTATCTGGTCAAGGGATACTTGTCTTTAAGTTCTGGCCACTGGACTATGACATGGTCAGCAAAGTAATAAAGGATGCGTCCAGACAGCGAGAGTGATTCCACTCGGCAGATGCTCTCTACAAACACAACTGCAATCCTTCTGAGACCAAGAACCTGCGAGGAAAGGAAATCAACTGCAAGCAACTATTTTTGTTAATTAAATTATTTAATAATTGAATAGAGAATTATGCTAAGCCCCTGGCTTTAATTAAACAGTGGCAGACTGACCGAGAGGAGGAAGGCACAGATGCAGATGGGGACGCACGTCCCAGGACCATTGCACAGGATCTGCACAAAGAAGCATCACATGAACTGTGAGGTTAAGGGTCAGGGGTGAACGCACTGACCAGATCAGGTTTACTTTTGGCAACAAGTGGAAGAGAGTAGAGGCCAGCGTATAAAGTGGAGGCGATGGAGGTCAGGTAGGACTGCTTCACTTCACGACTGCGAGGGATCTGGCTGATGATGTACTGCAAGCGAACGTTATGACTTCACTGCGTTATGATTTCTCAATAAAGCAACTTTGCTTGCTGTTTGCATTATGATTACGATCAGAGAACAGATCAGTGAAGAAAGGTCATGAGACAAATCTGATTGTAGACACAATTTCAATATTCAATATCAATTATTCTCCACAATATCAATGTTCTGTGGAAATCTATAATTGTTCACAACCAACCTTACTCAAAGAAATGACATTTAATTCATTAAATTACCTGTAAATAATATATGCCAATACATATAATTCAAGTACGGTATTATGAATATTATCAATGATAAAATAATGATAATCAATATCTTAAAATACGTGTCCAACAATAAATTCAATATGTGTCAAGATCTACTCTTCATAAATGAGTATATCTGCAAGAGGTTTTCAAGTAAATCAAGTGCAAATCACGAGATGAGTACTAAAAAAATAAAAAATTACCAGGGTACACAAAGATGTACAGAATAAGTGAATTTGCAATACTCACGTCCTGCGCATGCCTGCCGTTGCCAGCTGAGCGCTCTTTTTCTAGCGATATCACTTTATCCGAGCTCATTTTATCAGTTGATGCCATTACGTAGTGACGAGGAGAGTAGCAGTCTCCCAGCTGAGGAAGCAGGCGCAGCATCTCTGCTGTGTGGCCACCTGGGGATTGCACAAAGAACACCTTAGTGGTTTGTCCGACAATTGGAAGAAAAGTTTAATCAGAGGAGAAAAAAAACTTAAGAATCATTCATCAGGCACAATGATGCATAATAACACAGAACGCATCATGAATGCTTATAATTTATATTATGCTTCCTATTCTACTTGTAAATGTTGTTATTTTAGATATCTCTACAAATTCTAATGGCTAATGATCAGCCACATGCATGCTTTGGGTACTCCACTTATGACTTGACATTTAAAATATCACGACTGTTTGAATGTCTGCAAACTTTTGCATACCAGTGCAGCTCAGGTTCACAAATGTAAAACAATATCTGATCCTGTATTTGGTCATTTGAGCTCCAGGAAATCTGGTATCCAGTAATTTTCAATACCTCAGAATTGGATGAACACCAACAGATGTCATGTTTTTGCTGCCCAGATTGCGCTTGACAATTCGATTCAGTTCAACGGCCCTTAGAATTTGTAATATAGCTGTGAGATACAAAATTTGCTGCTATGCATTCAAGCGCGTAATTACTACGAGTAATGCTAGCGCTATGGAAGTCATAAGTCTGAAGCCTATGTTTCATCCATCACTAATCATAATGCAACCACTGCAAATCCGTGAATGATGATGCGTGAAGAAAAAAAAATTGACAAATGCAAGTGAGGCCGACATACAGAAAACAAAACATGCACAAATCTCCCCTGATGGATCTCTCTCTTGTGTAATGTTTCCAAATGGAATCTGGGCCACAAAGAGACTAATTCATTGGGGACCCCTATGTGTGGCACTGTGATGCGTATGTCTATCCCTCAATTCCCTTTTAAACATCTGGCTATTGTGGCTCCTCCCTCACTGTCCGAAAGTTTTTCTCACCTACTGGTCATTGACAGAAATTCCCTGTGGCCAGAAGCCATCAAATGAAGGTAGTGATGGCACGCAACAATTTTGGCTAGGTATGGGTATCAAGACACAGTCTCTTGCTTGGCATAACAATCAATCAAGGACGGCAATTTACATCCACCATCTGGAGTGGCTTAGCAGAATCTCTCAGCATCGCACTCATTGTATATATATGTGTAATCCCCAAACCAAAGGACTAATTGACTCTTGGCACCGTACCGCAAAGGCCGCACTTTATGTACGTCTTACTGGACCGGACTCCATGATATAGACCAGATGGAGTTTTTCCAACAGGTGCTTCATTCCTGGAAAAAGAGGGACACCATCTGAAATTCAGTGAGCCAGCAGTGAGAACCTCAGCCAGGCAGCATTTGTTCTGGCACAGGGTAGTTAACTGCTGAAATGGCCTAACAGAGCATGTTCTGGCATGGATAATCAAGAACAACACAATCCGCACATTCAAACCCCACATCCAGTTCGCGCTTGAGAAAAAGATCTGGTCACATAGGCTGAGACCAGAACCCTTATGTAAATTGAGATAAGTAAATCAAGCAGGATTTGGTTCAGCCAGAATATGCAATTATCCAGAATACTTCCTTGTTTTCAGATTGGATCAAGAAACTATTATTGGCATCATTTCATACGGAGTATGTACTGTGTTGCATATATCCTAGCTGACATACTACAGCAAGACCCAGGGGTCCGCAGACTTCGCCCGATTAATCTGTGCTACATATATCCCTTCTCTGCGTGTTCACTTGGCTTATTTGTAGAGTTGAGCGAATAGTGCTTTGACACGGATAACGGATATCCGTGTTACTAATGTCACTTTTGCATGATGACTGAAGAGATTCAAGGGCACAGAATTGTGTTTATTTAAAACAAATCAGAATTAGCGCATTGTTGACATCGTGTAATCTTGTAATTGACATCGCTCAGCTTCAGTGAGCAGCGTTTGTGTGAGGAATAGCTGTGTGCTACGCTCACTGTGCGCACGAAACGAACACTTCAATTTTATACTATCCGTGTTTTAACTATCCGTGCTGAAACAATCCGTGCTGAAACACGGATAACGGATAATACTGAACACACCCAATATCCGACAAATCACGGATACCAATATCCGCCCAGCCCTACTTATTTGTGACCTGTTGAGTGCTCTATCAATCTAACCATACGAAAGGGGCAGAAAAGCTGTTAATAGATGCAGTCAAGAAAAGGACCTTGGTGTTCTAACTGAGAGTGACCACTCACTCTGTCCTCCTGTCGCGGAGTGATGCTTGAGGCCAAGGCCACTTTGGGGACTGGTGATGCTGCGTGATGGAGTTTTACGGCTCCACCCAAACCAATCGAACTTTGGGGACTGGTATAAGCATACTCGTAAGAACCGTGTCCGCATATACAATTTTTCTAGACTACATATCGTAATAGTCGAATAGTAGTAGGCTTTGTATTGGGAACGAGACTATATACAGTAGTATACTATAGTCTACACCATCTGGGATGATCTGGCTTAAGACAATAAGTAATCATAATCATAATGAAGTGTGTCAAAGATTAGCTGACATACTACAGCGAGCCCAATGGGTCTCGCTGTACGGTAAACGCATTAAACTCCAGTTCGCGAACCACGATTTCTAGAATTCCACGCTAGTAATTATATTTATGAAGGCACCAGCGTCTGCAGACCCATACCAGGTAGACGCTGGTACTAAATTTTGTTCGAAACCAGTACCATAAACCTACTTAAAATGGATCCGCAACGAAAAAAAGTGACATTACAGGTTTCTCTCCGCTTTCCGATTGTTGTGTCACATGACCTGCTCTCCACGTGTTAAAAATAAACCAGAGCACTGCGCCTGCGTAGTGCGAAGTAAACATACACGCATGCGCATACAATTTTCCCGCACTAAGCAGTTCAACATGCGGCCTATCTTCCCTTGCAGTTGCGCACGTAATTTATACCGAGTCTTCACAAAGGAATACGTATTAATTATTAATACGCAATATTTTGTGCATCACCAATCAGTATATGGACAATTTTATTCATTTTCATTCGAAAATCGTGAGAGAAGTTTGAGCGGGAAAGTGAAGCATGTGCGCTTGTGTACAATGCAGTGCGCATGCGCTGAGTGACGTCACTCGCAAAATGGCGTTTGTTTACTTCTTCACGAAGTGATATTTTGTTGCGGGTTTTAATTAATGTAAGTTCGACATGATGGTACTGGCTCATATTGTTTTTTTCTTGGAGCATAAATATACCAGCTAACGTCTGGAGGGCTTAAACACAAGGATTTGTCGGGTAATATGTCTATATTTATCATACAATCGGCTGAGTGTGGAGCCTCGCTGCCAGTATACGCAAAAAGAAGCGGTTTACCGTCGGGCGAGGTATACAGACCTCGCCCGAGAATCTGTGCTAGTCAAAGATAAATTATTACAGTCTTAGTTTTAAAGTTGTTATCAGGTTATGACAAGTGACAGTGCAATATTACAAGCATAAATCAATACATCAAAGTACACATCCGACCTCGAAACGTAAGTGACAATTTCTCAGAAAGCCGTTAAATTGTGAATCGTGACTAAGTTTGAAATAGAAAGTGAAACTCTCGAGGCGCCACCCACCAGATCCAGCAATAATCATCGTCTTCACATTTTGTTTCCGTCTTTTCAGTGGGAATTTGGCTGATTTTCGTTTTTTATGGATGTCTAGTAGAAGTAAAATTAATCTGGTGGCTAAGTAGGCGACTAAAAAGACGCCTACAAGCCCCATAAATAAAGTAAATAAAACAAAATACATTTGCCACATGCACAGCCGCTTGTGACCTGGAAATGAATGACAGCTTTGCACACGATACTCTCTATCTATGAAGCCATTTTTATATGTATAGTATCTGAGAAAAACGTACGTAGATCGACTGAATAATTCCAAACAAAAATCGTGGCTTTTCAATTTTTCAACGCATGAAAAAATTTCCACAAGATGCAACCAAGATCGACCGAATTCCCAACTCCATTTATTCAGTCGATTCAGAAATGCAGTTACATGTATTTGAAGAATAGCATTGCAAAACAGATGGCAGTGTTAAAACCACGCTAAGATAAGAGAAATAAATACATAATATGGATAGTTTAATTATAAATAAATAATATATATTATTATAATATAATAATAATATATATTATATATTATATTATAATATATTATATATTATAATATAATATATTATAATATAATATTATATATTATATATTATATATAATAATATATAATATATAATATACTTCTAGCCCATTCTGCAGCTGTATAAACGTACTTAGACGTGTCACGAACATTATGCCCTATATAATATTTTTGCAATAAAAACGCTTGAACTGCTAGTACATGTACATAAAGCTGATAGAGCAATCATTCAACAAAATGTGTATTTCTATTCACTATTGGAAATAATTTCTTCGCCCAATAGCTGAAACATATCCATTTCGCTGTGTCATGGTTCGCAAAACACACTGATCTGTGATATCTAAGGACAGTTAGCTGGTTTGGTAAGGGAGACTGGGGGCCACTGGGACACAGGATTCATTGATATCATCTGCATGTCAATTAAAGTTTTAATTCTCAAAAACCCTTCCTTCAGGTGAATGAAACCATGGGAAATCCCCCAAATCCTAATCTCAACAAATACAACATATGTGGCGGCAATTTCAAGAGACCAGCACAAATTACTTCACTTCGGACACACTTCTTTGACTCGTGATTGGACAGTCCAACTTTCTTGAAGTTTTTTCCAATCAGAATCGTCAAATTCACGTCAATGCGTCTGCGCACTGTTACACCACAACCACTACTAATTTACTGCGAATTGATGAGAACTACATTTTTGATAACATCCGATTTTCATCATAACGATTCCCTCGGTTGCAGTCATAACGGTACTCTTAACCCAGGAGACGATCAGGGTTTCTCTGTTACGCATGTCATTAGGTCACAAACTCAATGTTATCGTCTTCTACCTGATGTGACGCCTGTTATTTAGACCATTCATTATTTGTGTTTAAAATCTGGCAAACATTGATCGTAAGAACCTCTTTAAAAAATTTGAATTTGCCTTTTATTTCTAATCAACCAGTTAATCAAAACGTTTTATATAAAGCGTTTGCTATTTACTAAACACGGAGGGCATCATGGTAAAATACGGATTGTGACTATAATGCTGAGCTATGCGTACGAAGTGCGGATTTCGTGCGANATTAAGTACTGACAGTATTCCAGTACATCACTGATTGATGTGTATTGTTGTTTGAGTGTTCCATGATCCCTTTGTTAGGAACATTGTTTTAGCAATAGCAGAATTAGTTACTTTGTTTTCGATGAGATGCTCACGAACGCTATTCATACGTTCATCACAGTTCAGATTCTCTTGTACCACAGATGATATGGTCACCACATACATTTATGATCTCACTTAGCAATGAACCATCTGTTTGATAAAATCACTTCCTCTACCTCATAAAGCACTATTTTCACTATATACGTCATACTACATATCATTAGTACTACAATTGTAATTTTCAACTGGGTATAAAAATTTAGTCTGTTTGGAATAAAATATGATGTTTCACTATGTGTCCTTCGATCTTAATTATTAATTTATATTCATAAATTGCTTTCATCTAACGCTAACCTTTTAGTTCAAATGCTTGTTTCACTTGCAATCATAATTTTTGGTTTTCAATATCTATTAACCAAGGATGTTAATATGACTGGATTGCTCAAAGCGGTTTTGGTGCGCATATACCCCCGGCCAACATGCCTCGTTCTGAATTCAAATGACGTCACACCAACTGGTTCCGCGTCGTAGCAACGAGAGTGTGAAACGGACCCATTATCGCTCTCTTGGCTATGTGAAAGTGGTGAAAAAGGTTGTCGTTCGGGATTGTGGCAACCGATGAAGTGCAGATACGAATCATAATTTTCACAGGTGTATAGGTCATTCAAACGCAGGTCTCGTTGCATGTATTATCCAGCTGAACTTCCTCTCACGACGCGTCAGTGACTCAGTCATGCACAGTCACAGTGTGAGTGTGACAGACTTGAGACTTGACAGTCACGCAGCCATATATCATATGATATAGTCATCATTATGATAGTGACTGAGTGAGTATATAGGCCCTACTGATTAGACAGCAGTTAATGCAGTATGAATGTCACTGTCAAATTGTCAGTTACTCTAAGTAAGTCAGTGCACACTGACAGTCGCTGACTTGGTGAGTCAGTCATGACCTGTTGATCATACTGTATACGTTGCATGACTGAATTACTAGATTTCTGTATATTTCATGACCTAGTCACCGTGAATAGTCTTGTGGATGACTGCCTATACTCATAATACTGTGAGTCCTATGAGTAGACCTTATTGAATAATAATATATTGTCTACGTACATAAATAACACGTTCAGCGCTTACTCACGAAACTGTTACTAGTTCAATATCTCGGATAATCACAGACAGCGACTCAGCCACATGAACTTAATTTGTTGTTTCCTCGTTCATATTCTATATTAATTAAGGAATTCGTGATGAAGTCCATTGATCTAAATAAATCGGGCGAGACCAAGGACGTCTCGCTGTATTATGACAGCTACATTAGCACATACTTTATTACACTTTAACTCTCATTAAGAAGTGCCAATAAGCTCCAAATACACGTATAATTAAAGTGTCTTCTTTCAATCTTATAGACTCGTTCGTTTGGAACTCAANC
>KB291798.1:272685-318164 GCA_000328365.1 Capitella teleta
TGCAAAGTCGATTCTGGAGCATCTCGATTGGGACACAAATCGAATGGAAATGCTTGGATTAGTGGATTACGACAAATAAATTGTTTTTAAGTAGGTGTTTCCTTCTGTTAATTGTATATCATTAGTATTTTTAACCATGCAGGCCCATTGTGCTGGCTTTCATCTGTTACTGACATTGTATTACTGTTATCAATCATGTTCTTTTGAGTGCATATTTTATAGTGCTAGCATTATTTTTTATATACTGTATTTCTTGTTCATTGATTGAGTGCATGATGATATATTGAATCATCTAATTATTATGTAATTTTGAGCTTTGTGAAAATACCCAATAAGTGGACTTTTATGAGTTAAATGTAAGTACAAATAGCTATTAAACGCTTCCTTATCGTTTTTTTTTTTTAATTATATTCTGCAAGGAACCACAAAAAAATATTAAATTTATTATTCTCTGGTTAAACCGATAAAAACATGGGTTTTATTACAACTTTGACCGTTTCGTACGTTATGATCGCTGAATGCGTTATGCCGATGTGTGCGTTATGATCACTAAGTGCGTTATACTTGCAGCATCTACTGCCGATTTTCGTGTTTCGTGCTAGTTTGCAGAGCCCCCAAGAGTGTAACGCGCAATGGCGGAATCCACCGTGCCTACAAGCAATCTAGGTAGTAGTGGAGATCATTGCTATTAACATTGACAGTTAATTAAGTGTCCCGGTACAGATGGCTTTCTCCGTGGCAAAAGAAATCAGGGTAAAATCTTCTTTGCTTCATGTCCACTACTACTAGTATAATAATTATTATGAAATTTTAAGATTGTTTAAATTATGCATCATCTGATATTATATGAGAGAAATACATGTAATGATGCAAGTATTCGTCGATTTTGTTGGTGTTTCGGATATAATGCGCAGTCATTGCGCTTTATGATAAAACTGCCTTCAACAAAACAAATTTTGCGCACGGCCTCCTGAATGACCCGACCTTGACCTCAAGCGATATTTTTAGATTGAGTGCTGAGTTGGAAGAGCGACCCATCTACAATCGCTTTGTTGTGTGGCGGTGTTCGGATTCTCCCTTAACAACCCTTGCTGCGATCTTAAAAAAAAAAACAATTGCAAACGAATTACTCTCAGGTTGGTTTATGTTTGCAGTGTTCTATCAAAAATCACAATCACTTTTGTTATGAATTTATGCTGGTCAAACTGATCCCATGTTGACAAATCTGAACATCAATTCTCGTGGCATAATCCACCAGTCCATGACATGATGACGAAATGCAAACGCGCATGCAATCGTAATCTCGTTCCAAGATATTGCTATAAGGATAATCATCCCCACATATTATGGCTACAGAATGTAGCTAATGCAATCCATACATCAGTACATGGTCATTACGCATGACGGACAACACGCTCATTCGACAAACATGTAAATTCGATGTAAATTGCTAACTAGCTAAGTCAGTAAGTCACTAAGTGACACACTCACACTGGTATATATATGTGGCCCACAAAGTATAATTGCTCTAGACTATAGACTTGGCCTATATACTAAATAGTCCTAAAAATCGACGCTAGAGGTAGTTAGCGAAAACACACATTCAATCATTGAATTGAAAATGATTGAATGTGTGTTTTTTTTTGCTCCATGAGTGTCCATACAAGTTACAGAGAGTACACAGAGTCTGCAAAGGCCACCTGGCATCTGTGATATTATTAACATACACTTTGAATGATTGTGGTAATATATCACTGTATATCACACTTAGGACTAGGAGTTAGGTTCTACATTTAGAACATGTACTGGCAAGTATCTAATATGACTGTATCAGTCACAATGTGTGTTCCATGAGTCTTATGTAATCTGACATATCCAATGATCTGGCCCTGCTCCCTCATGAGGTTGTCAATCACGCACTTAAATGATTAGATACTGGCCTGTTTTTCTCGTAAAGTCTTCAGAGGGGTAATAACTCAGTGTGATTACTTTGCTAGAGGCTGGAGCATGCAGTCAAATGACTCTCGAATTCTCGTCATATGATCGGAATTGAAGACTTACAACATGTACAGGTCTGCACATCCAAAAGATCCAAACGGTGTAGCTGTCAGATTACTATAGTACAGGAAATTTCCTTGGACTCCAATTTTTGTGGTTTTATGGCTCTGGCCTTTATTCGTGGCACTAACATACGCGGTCATTTGTGGTCAAGAGTGGGGTCATATAGTATAAGATTGCATGCCCAGAAACATTCCGCTGGCATCTAATATTCACGGTCAATTGTGTCAGCGAATATAGCAAAAATTTCACGCACCCCAAAAATGTTCTGTTTTACACTGTTTCAACATAAGTGTAGCATAGTTATGTTTGGTTCAGTGGAAGAGCGTTGGACTTTCAATCCAAAGGTAAGGGTTTGCTCCCCTTGGGTAACTACATACCATCGTACAGTCTCTTAGGTAGGGACTTGAAACCTTATAACCAAAGAAATAAATATTTGTCATTGATGGGCAGTGCTTTGAGCACTGCGGTGGATATTGTGCTTTACAAAAATGAATTATTACTATTAATTATTATTTCAAGTTCTGACCTTAGGGACTGTACTTTAGTATGTAATCACCCAGGGGAATTGAACCCCTCACCTTTGGATTGAGAGTCTCTACCACTGAGCTGAACAGGTAACAAATAACAATAACAACATTTATAGTATGTTCTAGTATTTCCTTCTTGAAGATATCAGAAATAAGTATATCAAAAATTATATGAAATCGTCAGTTAATAACTTAATAGACTAATTGCTTTCACTTAAGCAGTGAGTGATCATCCATCTGAAAGTATTGGTGAATACTGAATAGACAATGCGCCATTGATTTGACTTGGGGCGACAATGTACCGGTAAGCAAGATTTTATGGGAAATGCTGCTCTGGTGCAAAATTGAATGCTTGCGCTGTTTCAGCTTTCTGGTCCTGTGCATGATAACAGTCTGTTCAGTTTCTTTTCACTGTTTTACCTCAAGTAAGAGTTCATTTAGATAGTTCTTGTTTCCTAGCCTTTTTGCAATCCTGCCAATCCTGCCTTATAATATACTTAGTACTTATAAATGTTATAATATAACCCAGAATTTGAGTTTCAATGAGAACCGTAGATGTTCAAGGCCCATAGGATTAACAGATCTAACACTGCGGCTGAACTGAAAAAGGGTTTGTTATTTCTCGTTGGGCTTGTTGACTTTATTCCCGTGCATTTCCGCTGCTGCTTTCAATCAGGGAAATTGAACCCTGGTTTATGCTTAACCCCAGAAATGGATCACTGCGGAAATTAGAATTTTAGCCCAGCAGAAATGACCCTCTCTTTACAGTAAGCCTGTTCGAAGCATCATATTTATCTAGAGCTGTCACCATGCATACTCTGGCCTACCGCCATACATTGAAACAGGATTTTGGAATGTGTTTTTTAGACAGGTATAACTCATATCAGGGCTTATGCTCTGTTGTCTCTCATCAGTCACGTGGGCTTTATCTCTTTCCATCAAGACGTAGCCATAACAAGATTACAGTTTAAATCAACATTTCAGATAAAGATGTTGATGCTCGCCACTCTCAAAGTTCACGTAATGTTGATGTTATGCAACACACAGATTTGTCTAATATGAGGTCGTCGAGGGGTGCTTCCCTTGGCAGAGGGCTTGGCGCTGGCCACTGAAGTTCGTAGCCTCCGACTCTGTGTCCTTGGGTAGTCCTCCTTCACTTACTGTCAAGGCTGCTTACAAAGTTCTCATGATGTCCAGATTGAATTTTGGAAGACAGTCAGTTCAAGAAAGATCGCCATTAATGGAAATACATCGATAGAGAATTGGAGAAAGATTTTCATCAAGTATAACAATGGAGTGTGTTCCCTTAGGTGTAACATAGATCTGACATCACTTGAAAAAAAAAGTCTTTACTTGATCAAACGAATCATGTGATCATAGTATATCATGTATCACTATATAATATATAATTATATGCATACCGGTATTTTACATGTGCTTTATTCGGCAATGCGCTCATTTCACTTGAATGGGCGTCTCATCGAATGTACCTCTTCTTAGTGCATCGATGGTGGCAGGTCGTTGACCTTGGGCTCATATCAGGCTTTTGTTCAAGTTGTTCAACTCTGCTTGAATAATCCGATAATGCTGTTAATCCCTGTTATGCAATGCTTGTTTGTTTTTTTGGTTATGTAACTATTCAGGTCGTGAACCCTCGTGTTTTGGAATCATGGTTCTTCGCATTCGATTTCTCCGAAATTGCGTTCATTGAAAATGACGTCGTCTGGGTAATATTTTGCGTTTATCATTTTCTTTCGTAAAATCCTGCCCAAAATTTTGATCACATTCTTTACGTTGAAACTTGAAATTGTGATAGATTTTATGTTAATGCACTCTCAGATATAGTATTGTACGAACTACATACATGTATAAACGCGTATGGTGTAATACACCTTCTACCAAGAATGAAATACGGCGTGTTGGGTGAATGACTCCCAGACTTCCGTCTGTGCAATATGACAGAATTTGCACGATTTCGATTCACCGTCTGATTAAATAGGCCGCCCAAGCAACAGAGACAGGTGCGAGAAAGTGTGACATTAATTATGCACGTCTATTTCGTGTAATTCCCTTGAAATCCGCCGAAGAATAGTCGAACCTTCATCCCTAGAGTCAAGGCTGCCTTATGCTAAGTCATATAATTGTTACACCACATACGTAATTCCGTTTAAAATGGCTCACGCAAAAATTCGAAATTCTGAATACTTCTGAATCACTCCCCCGCAACGCGTATACATAATTACATATATATGTCCAATTGTCCATCTATCGATCTGATCTTTGGACTTGGGTGAAGGAGGCAGAGCGGGAACTACTTAACATCATGTGCTTGTAAGTAACCTGTGCAGAGTGACATTGATGAGATGACTGCATTGTTATCAAGAGCGTCCCATCGTGACTGACCTAGTGCACTTGTGCATTTATAACGTGCTAAACACATTTCATGACAGTTGCATTTGAAATTGGCTGCTGCAGGGCGATCGTCTGTTCCACGGGCGCTTATTGCGAAACACGATTTCATTCGCGCTCTCTCTCTCTCTCTCTCTCTTTCTCTCTATTTAACCGTATGTGCTTTTGCATTTAGTCTATTAACTCTATTTGGATATTATGCTGAATCGTTGGTGGTTATTCTCTTAATCTATTTGTTGGTTTGTGTCGGTTTGTTGTATTGCGGCGTTAAGTGGATGTTGCGTTGTCGTGGGCATACAAACACATTGATTGCTGATTGTTGTGAATAATATTATCTCTGCTGTTGGTGGATATTCGTTTCGTCGTAAATAGCCAGCATTTAGCCACTCGAGTACATTGTTGTATACTTTTGTAAGGTGGTTTTGAGCATGTTCGGTGATGTCCAACCACGTGACCTTCCTCTGTGGACCTGTCAATCATGTCGCATGAATGACTCCGGACGGCGTCATTCGTTGGTCGCAGGTAACAGGTGCTTCGCTTACTTTTATGCTGTGTGATGTAACTGTTGCCTGCATCCGCCGCTACGCCGCTGTGTTGTCCACTATGACGATCTCGTCTTTGTTTCGACAAATTGACAAGCGCGTCGATTGCATTCTGATGACGTCGTTTGCCATCGAACTTGAATGCATGAATTGTAGGTTACCGTCTTGCATGCGTGTTGATTTCATGTGATGTGCATAATTTATTATAATTTATGAATCTGTCTCTGCTCATTCACAGGCATCTCCCCCACTATGCCCGACTGAAGACGACGAACGGGTCATTAAGTGCAGGTCAACTCTTGAATCGAGAGAGCATGAGTGACGTGATGGACAGCTCTTACTGGGTGTGGGTGCCGGTCGGATTCGTGCTCTACATCGGCGCATTCCACTTGATTTGGCCGTGGATGTCGGAAACCTACTTCCCTGCCTACAAGCTCATGGAACGCTCCAAGCAGTTGATGTGGAAGAGCTCGTAAGTACATGTGCACTTAGCTTAGTGCACGCTCACTTGAGGTCCTCTGGAAGCGTGATATGCGTGGTACAATTATATTGTTCTCTGTGCTATCTGGACCCATTGGCAGCGGCCTCTGATACTAGTAGAGCAGTAGGTTAAGCTAAAAAAGAACCGTTGTGGGTGACTCACATAAGAGTCCTTGGTGACCTTTTAGGTGACCTCTTGAATATTGATGATGAGTGAATCTCTTTTCATAATTGTTTCTTTATGAGGAAGGAACCGACTTCACCAGAGGTCGCATTGATTAGGGGCGTGATGGGCTTTCAGCTGATGTATTCTACTGTAAAGAGTTTATACTGGAACCTTTTGGCTCAGTATTTAACCTGGAATGAGTCATCTTAAAATGCATCAGGGGTCACTCAGTGCAGGCATACTGGCTCCCTTATTTCTCATAATATGATTATTAATATTCAGACTATATTATACTATGTACAATAATGCAATCTACTTGCAGTAGACTGTAGCATTAAATGTTTATCACCGGGAGAGAGAAAAAAGAAAAGAATTAAAGTTTATTTTCCTGTTTCGATTATCGATGTTGAAAACCGAGGGCCTCCCATCTAAGTAACAAGGGTAAAATTCCAATTGGTATTTACTTTGAAACAGGTGCGGTGCAATTAGACGAAACCTTCCTTTAAATGTTGAATTTCGTTTCCAGCCCATTAAGCATTTATCCCTTGTTCAATTCACATTGCAATTCTATTGATTTCAATTTTAATTTAATTTTTAGAAACTCTTTTGTCTTCTCTGCATTGAAAAAAAAAAAAAGGAATACTAGTACTGGTATACACGATTCTATTCACTTCATTCCAGAACCCGTTTCCTTTCTATATTCTTTATAATATTATTTTGAATTATATCTCATTTTATTTTTATTCTCTTATGATTATTTTTGGATTTTGTGTGAAGATTAATCCCATTTCTTATGAATAATTATAACCCAGGTATGGAAAAAAAGTAATTGAGTAATGCATATCACATGTACTCCTAGCAATAATTATGTTAGTATGTCTAACTCTGAAATATATTTGCCTAATTTATTCATTTGACGTCGTCCAGTGTGGGTGTGTGCATTGTTAATTGAGAGTGAGAGATTTCATTTATTGCTCTCTCAGCAAAATAAAGAAACAAACCATTGAATTTAGAGAGGGTGACCAGTCATTAATTGAGCTGGTCACTGTAGGAAATCATTAATTGGATGCTTGATTTGATTTTCACTGAATCAAGTTAATTTTGATCATCTCTGAATACATGTAATGATAATATAATAATAATTATAAATAATAATAATATTATCATATTAGTGCGGAGTATCAATTAGCAATGAACACACACAGAACAGCTGTTTTGGAGCACTGCAATTTGGAAGCATGCAGTCAGCGCATTACAGTGGCCGTGTGTTCATCGCTCGCACATCCAAGACTCCCATTCCCTTTCCTCATCTGACTGTGCCATGGTGCTTTATTATGATTTAGCATTACGACACCCTCCCCCCTCACCCCTATTGATGATTCAGTTCATATTTAAGGCCTTTCATGGAGTACTCCTGATATCTGATTCGATTGTCGTGTTGATGGAGAGATCAGGTGAACGATATTGCGATGTGTTTCATCAGGGGTTCATTACACGCGTGCACCTAGAGCCTCACCTGATCAGAGAGATTTGTTGTTGTTGTTTTTATCTCTGCATTATTGATAACAGAGAGAGTGAAGTGAGTCAAACTGTCAAAGCCAAATCGCTCTCTGAAGTTCTTCTCCCAGTGCTGACCTTTGCCCTGTTAAATACAGCTCATGTGTTGTTTAGGCTGAGTACAAAGTACTTGAGAATCATGCGCTATTTTGTGATCCTCCCAGAGTACGAGGTCCCCTGGTTTTTATTTCCTTGCATGCATTTAATTACCTTTTCCTTTTATTTGGTGGTCTGAAATTTTTCAGTTCTGCAATCAAAGTACATGTATTCTATTAATCTACATTTTCTATTTCTATGAGTTATGAGTTTTCTTACTATTTTTTATTATTTTCAGGATCAGTTCAACGGTGAACGCTGTGTTGGTCAGTTTAGTTTGCCTCTATGTTCTCATTTTTGAAGAGGAAGTCAGCAGAAACCCCGTCTGGTACGTCACCAGAAATGAAATGCTATTTTAGTCTAAATTTGGATTTGATTCCCTTTCAGGGCTGATTCTCCAACCGTTAAAATAAACTGCGCCATTATGATCGGCTACCTCTTCCAAGGTTTGTACTTGAGTGATGTAACTCTAACTCTTAACGGCAATTCTGATTCGCTTTAGATTCTGTGCTGCAAATTTACCACTACAAGAAGATTGGTGAGCTGAGCTACATCCTACACCACATGTCCTCCATGTATCCGTTCTACTACGTCATGGTGAGTGCTGCCTCTGCTCTGCTTCATGCCGTTCATGTTTATTTAACAGACGTATGGCTGCCTGCCTTGGTTCGCTAACTTCCGTATGATCGCTGAGTTCTCCACTCCCTTTGTGAATCAAAGGTTAGTTTTGCTTTGAATTTCTCTTGACGTTATTCTCGTTTGCTGTCAGGTGGTTCCTGCACGTGCTTGGCCACAGCAAGGACTCTGAGCTGTACGTGCTCAATGGCATCGCTATGTGCGCCATGTTCTTTATGGTGCGCATTCTCTCGATCGCTCCGTACTGGAACAAAGTGTACTCCATCTACGGCACACCAGCTGCTGCTCGTCTGGGGAACCTCTGGTACGTGATGATCGTCTCATGCGTCATCTTGGACATCCTAAACCTGGTGTGGTTCAGGAAAATGATGAAAGGCGTTCGTAAGGTCCTTCTCGCTAAGCGTGATGACACCGCTCTGAAGATAAAAAACTCTTAAATTAGGAACAATGATCTTTGTGCGCACAATGGCTTAGAGAGTAGGTACAGAACTTACAGAAAAGTTGTCTCGTCATTTGGAGAATTTAGAATTCCGATGATTATTATTTTTTTAATGTTCCTTATGCCTCTAGTCACGATTCTGTTCAAGCAATGATCATGCTCAAAATATCGCTGATTTCCCGCATTCGTTTTGTTGTCTTGTCCATCGTGTTGTTGTCCTATCTGTCGTCTCTTTAATTGGAGATAATTTATGTGCAAGTTAATGACGGAGCTCTTAATTGTTCCTGATGACTTGGCGAATATATGTTGGGATTTAATTCTCTTCATTTATTGAAGCATAATAAATTTGTTCTTGTCTCAATGCCATATATAAATTATGGGCTTCTTTTTCCAATCCCAATTTATCTTTTAAATCATGCTCTTGACATATCTTTGTTTGAAGATTTTGCTTTTTGTTGCAGTATTCAACTTGTATCATTGTAATATTACACATTCCAGTAAATTGAGATTTCGTTTCCATCAATATAAAACTTTTATTTCTCTGGGATTTTCTGGTATTTTCCTTCAGCAGAGTAGCATTTTTTGTTCCTGCTTTCTTTTACTTGCTGCCATATCAAATTCACAGAAGAACAAATCCTTGATTTTTAATATTGCACAAAATGATTGCTCTGTATTTCATGTCTTTGATCTTTCACATTTTGTATTTTGATTTTTTGATTTAAATTAATGCTCTTATAAATCTTTTGACAGAACTCGTTATCATTGAAGAGCGCTCTATTTTGCTTCAAATATTATGAAAATAAGCCTTGATTTGTCCAATCAAAGATGCTATGCAATTTATTTTAGCAAAGTTTTGAAGGTAAGCTTTTTCAAGTGCCGTATTTTTTTTCCCTTCCGTTTCATTAGTGTCTCACAAATTCATTTTATTTTTTCTTATCCTTTGTTGTCAATATTACAGCTTCTTTGCGGTTGATATTACCATCGTTTGCACAAAGTACAAATCTCAATGTACACTACATTTTTACAGTCATTCTCCATTCCGGAGTTCTTCAAGTGGAAAATTGACAGGGTTTCACTGTACATGTATATCAAGGATTAAAAAAAAAAATATATCAATTTTCTTCCTTATGTTTCATTCTGTTTTTTCTTCATTTAAAAAAGGAATAAATTTACTAAGAGTTAATTACCACCAATGAACTTGGTCTGTTTCTCTTCACTGACAAGCGTGTTTTAATCCTACAGCATGGAACTCATCTTTCATTCCTTTCCCTTTTCTCTTTCACTTTCTTTCAATAAACTTGTTATTCTTGGGAATTTTTGTCAATTCATTTTGTCTTCCTTCATATTTTGAGCGATCATGGTTCATGCACCCTTGTTTGAAGGTGATATGATATTTTTGTCTAATAGTGTAAAAAATGGACTCCTAACGATATTGTATGTAGTAACGTGTCTTAACTACTAATATACTTATGGCCTTTCCTTTACCAAAAAAACAAAACCCTAGGGGAACAGTCGAAATCGGTTACACATGCACAGGTGGCAGATGTAGAGAGCTCATTTCGAAGTGGATTGCGTTATATCTGGGTGATCGATTTTTTTTATTTGGTAAAGAACATTCAGAATGACAATTATATACAATACAATGCCGGGCACACCCCAAGAGGCAAAAGCCTGTACAGGTATGGTGCCCCATAAATGATATGGGGGTACCATGCATCGGGTACATGTATACCAGTAATCGCTTTGGTCTGTTGGGATAGCTGGGTTTTACACATTGGATGAGCATCAATTTCCTGACATATCATAAGGCACTTTTTCAGAAGCACACGTTGCATACCATCACGCCTTCCTGATTGATCGTCTCAAGCGTGGTTCTATACATGTATTGGTCTCAACGTCGATCATAACGCACGGATTATCGATGCCTACTTTTCAGCGCTGGGTGTATTTAGTGGGGGTCATGGCGCATGCGCTCCGACCGGAAATCAGGGATTGATATCAAAACAAGCGTAGAGTGTCAACAGGGGCATCTTGAGTTGAACGCCTTTTGCGAATTGTGTCCCATTCTGTCGTTACTCGCGGTAAGACATTTTCATTCCACGTATTTTGCAGATGAATATCATAACTTTACTTCCCACTAATTTTCACCCGTCTTCACTGTTTGGCCTTAGTGCGTCAGTCAGATTAAGTCACCTAATCATTATGCCTTTTTATCATTAATTTTATGACTTATCTGCTTATCTAAAACTATTTATTATCCCCTCATCGTGAAGTTCGTCTTGACCAGCTGATCCTCTCACTACAAACTGCTCCGCTACTCTTGAGGAGCTAGGTGTAGCATAGTTCCACAAGTGTGCCAAAATATCCGTTTGCATAGATCATTATATGCTGTTTTATGCACTTCGTATTATTGAGTTTTTTTTCACATTTTGGGTAGGGGTAGCTCCCCATGCGGAAGTGTAGTCTATAATACTGATCCACTACTCCTAAGGAGCTAGGTAGAGGTGTAACAAAAGTTCAATGAATCCAAATATCAAAATGAATTTTCTCCTGCATTAATTAAACTCTGGGCCACCTTGTTTACTCGTCTGTGTGCCAGTGCCCACATTACTCGTAGTAATTAAAAGCTTGAATGCATATAACAATCTTACAGTGGAGGGTAATAAACACAGAATGCTTTAAATCGACTCCAATACTGTCCAAACTTTTAATGATGTTTGGAAGGGATATTTTCTTTTAATGATTAGAAGGGATGTCCATACAAACAGCCTTGGTCTTAATTATTGAGTACAATTTCTTTATTTGTTATTTACTCCTGTAGGGCTTTATCAGGTGAATATCACCACGTCCATTATTGTAAATTTCGTTGAACTTATTGGCTTTAAGAATGCAGGACATCGATGCGCATGGCTAAACTTGATCAATCACAAATCGAGCTGTTCCTAATTGGTCAGCTGCCTGAAGGGGCATTACTTGATTGAGCTCACAAGACTACATAATGAAAGTACTAGTATTGCTGCGTTGAAGCGGGTATATAATCAGTTTCGTATTCAGCTTCGACAAATATCACCTGCTCGAAGCTTCGGCTTTGAATATTCGGACAAATTAAATATTCGCCCATCACTACTTTTTAGGTGAGCCATATCGACTCACAGGAGTCTGCAGATGCTCTTAGAATATATAATTGTTGACCCTTGGAAGTTGGAGGTTCAAATGTATATATATGTGAAGAGGAACTCTGCTCATTTGAAAACCGTTCTATATAGGCTTTTTGAGTTTTTTCATGAATGCAGACTCATTTGGCATTTTGAAATTATCTCTCAGCTACTGTCAAACACTAAATTCTCATTGCGAGATCAATTTCACAGTTTTTACGGTCACATCCGACTGTGAAAATTGTGTCTCATGTAAAGAATGACACAGTGTCTTATCTGGATTCTTGATATTACATTAAAAATTTGTTGACCTGATCAACATGGAGGGAAGCCATGGCTTGCAAATCGTGACATGTCAGCTCTAAGAAAAGGCTCACAGGATTGATGTTTAATGTTTATACACCTACCTCGATCCAATTGCAAAAATTAAAAAAATGATTCAAATATGAAAATCCACATAATCTGAATTCCGCAAATATAGTCTTCTATGCGGTATAAATAGTATTTCAAGACCAATTTTAAATAATTATTTTCTCACCAATACAGAATACCTTTGAGCGCAAAAAGAAAGCGAGATTTTTAACATTGATGTATTTATGAATTATTCCAGAGCAGGTGTGATGTTTTGTACTGATGTTATAAACGGGGTCAGTCAGAAGGCATATTTGTCTTAGAGAATGGATCTACTGCTGCTATTGCATCATTGTCGTCTTTGTTCTTTAGAAATTTAATGTTTCAGAACAGCAGGTAACATGAAATGATAGCTAAGTCTAATTATGTCTCATACAATTACGCAGTTGAAGGAGTAGAGAACAAACATACAATGTTCTTATTCAGAAATATATTAGAGAAACAGAGCGAAGTAAATATTCTAGAAGGAGAGTTAATAGACCTGTGAAGAATGTTGTTAGCAAAAAAGAAAAGCCTTGTCAGCAGGTAACGTAAGATGTGTGTTTTATTGTGAATTTTTTTTGTTTGTGTAGTTTCCACGGTTATGCTCGACTGAACGAATTACTCTCGGCATGATGCCAAATACAGTAAAAGTCTGTCATGCGCCACTCCTCTAAATGGGCTGCTATTTGAAAGTCCCAACACAACTTGCATTGAAAACATCACTATGTAAGAGCGCCACTCCCCAATCCGCTATAAGTCAACTCTTTCTGAGACAGACAGCCAATCGAGTTTACATAATCAACCATATAATTACTTAACAGTGAGTCATTCGTCATAATTGGGGCTGACTGCATACTTCCCCATCTCCATAATCATAGTTCGAGGGAATTATCATGGATGGATCTTAAGCTGTCCTGGATGACCTTCGTTTGGGGTCAATCGCCTTGCAAGTTGCAACAGTTTCACATGGTACTTTCTAACCCGATTCTTATCTTCCATATTATTCTCACCATGTATGTTGTTCGTTCTTTCGTTGACATTGATTATTGTGAATGTATTGACCTGAGAAAGGCAGGCAGTTATAAGGAACACATAGCCTCCTCCGGCGGAGGTCAACACGAAGCAAATAATAATAGGTTGAACGCATCATTGCGCACCCCATCATCAAACAATGCAAAACACAGCGACCAAATGGAAAAGTCAAAGAGGAAGCTGTTGAGAGTGGAATTCTGTGCATTTGTTCATCTAATGCAGTGTGGCATCGCATAGGACAACTGAACAAGCTATCAAGCAGAATAGAGTTCATTCATGAAATGAACATTTTAATTTATAAGCTACTTCGCAGCAGTCTGTCAAATGAGGTCACTGAGGGATATCACCACATAGCGATCCCTGTATTGGACCTCTGTACATTCAGCAGGTTCAGCAATTAGCCGCACTGAATAATTGACTCTGTTGTAGACCCATGTCTGTGTCTGTGGGTCTACAACAGACTGACTGCTGTGGGAATCTGTTTGTAGAATTCATCAAGTTGATCTTCCGCTTCAAAGGTCTGTTTCCACTCAGCAGGGATATTTAACATCTGCTTGAGGGTTGCCTGCGTCATGTGCATCATTGTACTGTAGTGTTTGTAAATCAGGTGCACTGTTTTTGGTTGCTCTGCATGAGTTGTTTGATCTCTTGCAGTCTTACTGCTATAGTGATCTGTGCCTGGTGCATGCAGGTGACTGGATTGAGTGCCATGCCAGCACCCAAGAGTGCATCGATTGCTTTCTGGTGCATTCATTCTGGTGTCAATTACTCAATTAACGCCGTCTAAGTTTTCTTAGAGTCATCGGAATCTCAGTGGTAGATTTCGTGCACTTTCCGTGTTTTATGCCATGATTTGCCATGGTGACATATTGGATGATAGGTTTGAATATAAACAGCAAATTCAATAAGCGATTCTGTGAATTGCGCGTGTGCCTTGCAGCGTCTCCAATATTACCAGGAGGAAACAGATGCCGTGTTTGGCCATGCAGCTATATAAATGTTCACTGCTGTATTTGTATACAAATAGAGACAGTGTCGTATCTCAACTTCTCCACGTTTGATGAGTCGTTGTGTTGAACACATGTTTCAACTCCATGCTGACGACTGACGAGGCTCCTTGACCCCATGGTGACCCTGGCAGGGTCAATGACCTTCTCCTCCTCCTCCATTGAGAATCCACTGCAACCAAAGTAATTAGACTTTATGCTCTCTAAATCCCTTGGTCAGCAATTCTCTTTGATTGGTTTGCACCTGTGGATTATGAGTTTGCGGCTACCTGTATGCAGTTCTTTCGATGATAATATTAGTGTGCAGTTCTTGCTTAAATAAATGACTTATTTAATGTGTAATCATGGAATGTTGCAGATGCAATGTTTGCATCAATTCCGTGATTGAGTTAGCGCAATTTCCTCATGATTTCGTTGTATCCGGATTTCAAGTGCAGACCTACTCGCTTGGATTACTTGTAGTTGGTGACCAAATCGAGTGTCTCATTACTTGCGCGCAGGAAGAGCAGAGGTTGAATATAGGTTTCATTCATGGGCGTATAGTTTAATACACATTGTGTATAAGTGGTATAAGTATAACTATAAATCTGGCAAATATATTTTCAATTAGGCAATTCCTAGAGGCAGCAGCATGGCCCAGATGTCCAAGGAGTCGCAGACTGACGTGTGATGCTCGTGTGAGGGAGGGGGAGGGAGGGGGGTGTAGTGTTGCGTCGTCGTTAAAGGGGCTCGTACCCAGGGAGCGAAACGATACATCAAGGGCAGAATGATCAAAGGGAAGAATATGAAGGGCCTCGAACAAGCGCTCGTCTCCCACTCTCTGGGTGTAAAGAACGAACTCAATTATTGACTAACCACACTTGCTTTCTGATGCCACAAAAGCGGCTCCTTGTATCTGGCATGAGCGTCGATTTTTCAGACAGTATTACTCTTCATAATCACCGACCACTGCTGATCTTCATTGGCAAATCTAAAGCAGGGTTTTGAGATTTTCGAATACCGTTATGTTTAGTGTGAACTGTGAATGGATATTAGTTCTCCTCATGCAACCATGCGATTTCATGTCTTCATTATTTGAATATTTTTGTTGTCTTTGCAGATGATGTCGGGGCTGCCTTCTTGGTCAGTCGTGTGCTGCCTTTCGATGGTGCTTCTGCTTCGGCTGCCGCGTGAGATTCAACTTCATTCATTTCCCCAAACAGAACAATTCTGTTGTATAATAATTGCCATTAATTCATCATTAATTCTACCATTTCTATGATTGGGGTTTCCGCAATTGAACATATATACCTGTATATATTATACAACGATGAGGACTGCTATATGCGTGTTTATTGGATGTGGATCTAATTGAGTTGGTTGTGCTGGCGATATGGATGAATGGCTCACGTGCTATGCGTGTTGATGTGCGTCTGCGCTACATTTTGGCCAATTGAGAGGCTATATGGGCATTTGCTCTGCGGTCAATAACCGTCTGGGCGGAGGGTGAATAATTGCACTCTGACACACATCCAGTGCAGAAATGACATCTGAATCAGTGCTCGGATTATTTGCTAGTATTTCAGCCAAATTTAATGAGCAACTAAATGCGCTTATCGGTGAGCAGGAGGGCAGTAAAATCTTGACACTTGTAGGGGAGTACTCGATGCTCTGGTCATTTTAGAGGCTTGTAATGACCACCCCTGACCCCAAGTTCAGCATTTATAGTCAGCATTCACAGCGGCTGTAATTGCTGAACTCCGTCCTGTAGCAATTTCCTGTTCCCTTTCATATTGGCTAGCGACAAAACGCCCCTTTTTGGCACTGGAGAGGGGTTTTTTTTTTTCTCTTCTCCCAATATTGGGCCCGTGATCAGTTGTGGATGCCTCGGGATCAATGCCGCTTCTCCCGCAGAGCGAGCGCAGCGTGAATGCTGATCACGTTACATGCGCCTCTGTGTTAAACGCGCTTTCTGATTGATAACATCTAAGATTCCGTCTGATATCGCTTTTCAATGCAACCTCTCGGGCCATGACTATTTCAACAACCAAATGCGTACACGCAATGTATATGACACTGGTGACTCTATTATTATGTGGGTTGCGCTATATATTATTATTATGTGGGTTGCGCTATATATTATTATTATGTGGGTTGCGCTATATATTATTATTATGTGGGTTGCGCTATATATTATTATTATGTGGGTTGCGCTATATATTATTATTATGTGGGTTGCGCTATATATTATTATTATGTGGGTTGCGCTATATATTATTATTATGTGGGTTGCGCTATATATTATTATTATGTGGGTTGCGCTATATATTATTATTATGTGGGCTGCGCTATATATCAGTGCCTGGGTGCCCCATACAGTATACACGCTCTTTCTACTGAATCTCAGCGTGGACCTCAGCCACCGCTTTTGCTAATCATGTTTTCCTTTGTGATGCCATGGGGAGCAATAGCCATTACAGGCTGCCACCTTTAATGCATAGCGTGCCGGTGCCACGATATCCGTGCTGTTTGCTCATCGATGTGTGTTGCAGGGGTGCACGGATGGCCGGAGGGAACCTATGGACTTCCGATGGCCACCAGCGGCTGCCCCGCTTCGCAGGACTTCGAGTGGGAGGAAGGCGAATAATGTTACGTCATGCTCATCATACAAACCAGCGATGTAGGATCTCAGGATTCGAAAGTTGTCTCGCATGTGTCCGAAACTCTGTCAACTGTAATCACGTAGCTCTCTTGTATGTTGTGCTAGCAACAGTTCATTAACCTGGCAAGCATTTAGAAATTTACATGATAGATGCTAAGATAAGGTAAAGATTGATCAGGTAATAAACATTTCTTTATATAGCTTGGGAGGGGGGTCGGGTATTTTACAGTCATCTGCGAGATCTGGGCCTTTTATCATCCGTCATCATGAGATTATTAGATGAGGGTGTCGTGAGTGCAATAATCGACTGAAACCTTGGCTTTCTCTCAAATGAAATCGAATATCTGTTCTCGTCCAAAGGAAGCCGCACTCAGAACACAGAAGATGAGAGCAAAGCATCCGATTCCATCCATTTGGCTGGAGTTTCGTCAGATTTATCCGATTCAATCGTGCAAAACTTCTGCATGAAGACCTCGTACACGCAGGATGGAGACTATGTCTTCACCAAGGGCCAGTACTGCTTGTTCAAAAAGGGCGAATGTCCTGCAGGGTTCAAGGAAGGCTGGATATACTGGGACGATGACTCATCTTTCATCTGGGAAGATGAGATTCAGAACCATTCAGGTTGGCTTTTAGTTTTGTACAATTCCGTCAGCTGATTTCTGCATGCCAGGGACGCTGCCTGATGGCGAATATGACTCCAATACTAAGATCTTCTACTGCTGCCGGAATGACGGCCCTGTTTCAAAAGCTCTTCGTTTGCCCAAAGAGGCTCCGTTCTTTCTCTTTAAAGTTGGCGAGGAATGCATGCATGTGAGTTGTTGTGTGATTCGCGTTTCCTGAGTGATTTGCGTTGATGTAATCAGGTGGAAGGTATGGAAGCCTCCGAGGAATGGGTCTACTGGTCAGATGAGTCAACGCTCAATCTCAATGGCAGGGGCGGCCTTCATCCGGATGTGCAGAGGTCTCGGTATCCATGGCGATACACCAAACTGTTCTATTGCTACTACACTTTGCGTGGAGGTAAGAATATTCTTTGGATGCACTTCTGTTTGAATCTCTGAATTTTTTCAGTCAACACAAACGTGCGCACGGCAATGACGGTGATCTACGCCCTGGGAGGGGCTGTGGGCCTCATTCTGCTCATCCTATTTGTCGTGTGCGTCATGCAGAAGGTCTGCACGTACAAATCGTCTGAGGCGGACTTTGAGGGCGCAGCTACGGAGCACATGCTTCACTCAGCCCCAACGGCCACCTCAGAAGTGGAACCGTCCGTCATCTACCGACCTTCCAACGGGTACGCCAAAGTGCAGGAGGCGCACAATCCTCCCACTTATTCAGAACACTTTGGGGATAACCCTCCCCTGCTGGCTGCTGGGCCCACCACACCCCCTTCCGCTCCTACTGAAGAACCCAATAAACGCATCACTCAACCTCCGAGTTATGATGAAGTCATACAGCAGAAGATGGGGGAGACCACATAACTCGCTCTTCTTTTGCACGCGTGTGTAGTGACATTTTTACTATACTGCCATTTCTAATGTTCTAGCTATGCGCGTTTCAACTGTGGATGTGAATGACTGCAGAGTGAATGTCGGAAGTATTGGGAATTTTATTATTTTGGACGGGCAGAATATGCCGAGTTGAAGAATTATTTTGAATTATATTTATAATTATGAATTGCGATTTTATTTTCAGTGCAATTGTATTCTCACCGTGCAATTTTAATCTTTTAATATAGTCATTCCTGTACAAACAGTATATCTTCAAATGATTGATTAATAAGATTAACTTTAAATTGTGTACAATCTTGCTGAGAATTTATCGTTTGGTAAGGATGTTAATTATTATTCAATGCTTCTGTTTTTAAGTTGCTCGTAATCATAACGTACTTTTTTCTACACTCAGCTTCAGATTTTGAGCATCGTTGTTTCTGCTTCAGTCTTGGGTTTGCATTTAAGTGTTGTGCTGCGTATTTCATCTGAAAGTGTCATTTTAGCGTAGTATCTTTACATTCCCCATCAAAATTTATTCAAAACATGTCATCCTAACATTTTTTTTTTTCTGTCAAAATCCCAATCATGTATGAAATTGAATTCCTTTGAAATAATTAGAATATAGACAGATCTTTCAAGCCTTTTTTTATCATGAATTCATCAAATAGAAAAACTCATTTTCGAGTGATTTATTACATATATTAGCATCCAAGACGTCCGGTAAATTAATAATGAAGAAATTCATATCAACAAATTTGTACTTCAAGATGAGGAGAAAAAAATATTGAAACATTAAATGTTAAGACTAGATAAAAGAAGCAAGCATGTTTTTTCCAAGTAAATATTATAGTTCCTCATCTTAGGAACAAAGGTAACCCACATTTCAAGAAACACCAGAGATCCAAACAATTACTTTCAAAAATTCAAGTCTTTTTTTTTTTCTTTGTTTCATGTGAATTATACCCAAAAAGAGAATCAAATGAAGCTCATGAATGAAAAATAGAAAACAGAAAAAGAAAAAAATCCATTAACAAGAATTCACTGTTGCTTTCAACAGCAGAGCAAAAGTAATCACTTGCATCAAGTACAGATAACAACGTTTTAGACCAATTTCACGATGGTAATTTTGCTCGTATGGCCTCAACCTGCGATACAAGCAAATAATAATAAACAAACAAACAAGCAAACTGAAGAACCAACCTCTCTTTCAACTAATTTCTTCTTCGTCATGATAGTCTGCGCCTTGACCCGGTTCCCTGTCTGAACCAGCGAACGGGCTTCCTGGAGGTAAACATTCTGCGTTTTCTCAATGGCGTCAGCGTAAACTGAAAGGGGAAGAATGCAGTTGAAAAAGGAGCGTGCGCTTTGCAGCACTCACTCTTCAGCGTGGCCACTCCCCCTTTGCGTAATGCATCACGTGTCTCCTCCACTCGCTGCGTGAGTAATTCGCTCTTGTGTTTCATGGCTTCCTCTTCATTTGGAGTGAGCTTTCCTTTGTAACGCAGGATCTGTTGATCCAACATTTGACGTTCGTACTTGAGGACCTCCATGCTGACGTAGGTAGAAGCCAAAGGAGGAGACGCTGAATCCGAACTCTCCAACGAGCTGAAAGAACAAACGCCAATATTATCACACGGAGCTGCATTCCAGGAATATTCTTTATTGGTCCAGAGAAAAAAACTAAAAACATGTAGCACATTATGTCACCCAATAAAAAGCACATTAATGTCACTATGAGTGAAATGTTTTGTTTGTTTTCGGTCTGTCGAGAAGGTAGATTATTTTCTTCACAGAAGGCGGCAAACACCAGAAGAACTGAAAACAGAAAACATTCACAAGGAAGAAAGAAAGCATGCAAACGAATACAACGTCTAAGTGTTCTGGTGTATCATGAAATCAAAACATTATGCTGATAGAGTATGAAAAAAAAATGTTTTTAACAAAATGAAAATATATCAAAAACTGGAATTACTATAAAGTTATATTATTGATTAAAATTGTATACAGAAGGAAAGGAGAAGGTAGAGAAGGAACGTCGACATGAGCAGATTCTTGGTTTGGATAAAGCAAATTTATGACAAACTAAATTGCTAAGAGAAAAACTTGCAGCTTTTATTGTTCTGTACAACATCATTGTATAGCATACGAAGCATATGCTTATGAAGAATTTCCAATTATTACACTGTTTGCTTATTAAAAAGCTGCGAACTCTCCTCGGAAATCAAATATTTTATTACAAATCAATTTCTGACAGAAAACAACATACAAAGCAAAAAATAAATATGGAAATAAATGTGCAACATCACGCTGTAAATATACAAAGCTATGAGAACACACGAAGATAGATAAGATCAGAGACAAGATGAGTAAAGATAAGGTGAAAACAGCACAAAAGATGATGACTCACGTGTTGGTTCGGTTTGGAGATTTTTGTCTCATTTGATTTTGTTGCTGAATATAAAAAATTAGAATGCAATAGGAAAAAAGGTTGACCCAGTTACCGGGGGTTGAAGTTTGCGTTCGAAGTTATCAATGACGAGCCATCTCTCCTTCACCTCTTCGACCTGTTTGCTGATGAACGGGTGTCGAACGCGGATCTTCATTTCCAGTTTCCCTCCAATTGACTTCCGACCGTCCATCAGCTGGATGAAATAAAATTTATAAAGGTTTCCACTTGTAAACTTCGCCTTACGTCAAAACTGTCGTGAATTTCGCACTGCGTTTCCAGAGGTAGCAACTTAACATTTGCAGTGCCAAGGAGTTTATCACTCTTCAGAAATCCCCTAAGAAATGTACAATGAATTTTTTTTACAATTTGGGATCAATTTTCTTTCTGACCTTTTGTAGTATATTTCGCCCTTGATGAACTTATTGCTTTTCAACAATCGTAGAAATGCTCGTGATTTGCGATTGATGTCCAGTTTGAAGCACTGGTTGTACTCTGGGTTGTTTGTGTGTTTGCAAATGTCTGACTCTCCCTTCTGGGGTTCATCCTAGTTCAAAAAACAAAACAATCATTTCACATCTAAAAACCAGGGAAATTTCTTACGTTTGGGTATGGAAATTCATATTTGACGTAAGTGTCCAAATCTTTCGATGAATAACCTGAATATATGTTGAAAAAATGTGTTAACATGAAGAAAAAATGTGTTAACATGAAGAAAAAATGAGAGAAAAACAAACTTACCAGATGGTAGACATAAATTAATGCCGCGGATAATCTGAATCTCAAGACTATTATCACCCAAATCAGTACACGATCTGCGAGAGAAAATAAAAATTTATTACAATTGACTTGAGATTTCCAGACTGGCTCACTGCACTAAAGTAAAGGAGCGTGTTTCATAGTGGAACCTGGGAACAGGATCACCATGTTTAAATGCATTCTTCAGAGCAGCCAAGTCTTTCCGGGAATTCTGGCCCATTTTGTCAAATCTTTGAAGAAAGAACAATTCTATATTCAATGTCGTTTATTCTCACTACAAACCTTGTAGCTGATGTGACGTCTCCTAATTTTGTGAAGTGATCAGCGTTAGATGTGCATGTCTGGACACAAGAGTTAATGAGAAATAACAAGCAATGGCTATGTGCCAAGATTTCTTCACAGAGACTCACTCTGATCTGCTGGATAAGGTCCTGTTCCAACTTCTTGTATGCTTCATCGCGATCTCCCAACTGAACGCCGTTTTCATTCGCAGGTATAAACTCCAAATGCCCAACAGACGAAGATCCCGGAGGAGGCGGCACCTGCAAAAAATTGGTGACCTTTGACCCAAAATGATTTCTTGCACCCTGACCTGGGACATATCAACTGGTAAACCAGAATGTGACGCTTGAATCATCTGATCAAATCCCTGAAAAATAATAAGGATAATAAAATAGACAGTTGCAAACGGAGAAGAAGACGTACTTTGGCCAAGCGTAAGTAATTCCTCGCAAGAGCCAAGTCCCCGTTTTTCTTTGCTATTAAAGCGGCTTTCTTAAACTGTAATTGCCGCTCTTGCAGGAAGAGGGCTTGAGACTCAGCTCTGCTAGCTGACGACACTACAAAAACAGGCAGAAATTAAGAGATAACAGAGGAAAAGAGAGAGACTCACTCTGGCGCTGCATTCCACCACGTGGAGAGACTTTTGTGACGTTTGCGTTATTGGGCTGAGGAGAGATATTAATGGGAGTAGTAGCAGCAGCAGGAGAGGTCATAGAACCCTGAGGTGTGGAGGGCTGAACCGGACTGTCGTCTTTGATGGTCAGGGGAGGGGGCGGCGGCAGTGGTTCGGTCGGTGAAGCCTTCGGTCGATTTCCCGGAATGGGAGGGAAGCCTGGTGGGCAAGGGAGATCATCAAAGTTGATGGGTTGCTTCGCCTTGTAGGCCTTGATGGCAGACTGGTACTGCTTCACAATGCGGCCCATGCGTCTGGCTTTACTACTGCTGCCCTCCTCTTTGGCAGCCTGTGATGTCGCTTCGTACTTGGCCAGGCGCTGCTGCAATGCTTCAAGAACGGTCGATGCAGACTCCGGGGCATGGAACAGCTTTGATTTATCTGGTGGCAACCAAAATATAAACGGGTTGATTTAATTCTGATTGACAAACCAACCTTCTTGCGTGATTTCAGGAAGAGGCTCTTCAGGTGCTGCACTTGCTGAACTCTGTTCTGGACTGGATGACCCTTGCATGCGTTCAGAGGCAACAGGAACCACATCAGCTGAAAAGACTCATTCAGGAGGTCATTGAGGAAGAAAAGAGCTGCATACCCATGCCAGGGGGAGAGGGGGGCATTTGGGTGAGATCCACCGGTTTGCCTTCTTCTAATGCTCTGATCACAACATCAAATTGCTGTAAGATTAACAGTTCAGCGCAATGTTACAAAACACAAGATTACAAGCAACCTTTGCCGTCCTGTACAGCCGACGAGCAGCTGTTTCATCCGCGTTGTGTTTGGCCTGCACAGCTGCCGTCTTGTACTGGTTACGCCTCATCATGAGCATGTTGTGCACCTCCTGGTCTTCCTCTGACAGCTTGGTCATCACAGAACCATTGGCTACACTGGTCACTGTGTTTGCCTCAAACAACTCCATTGGCTGCTGCTCAGTGGAAGTACTGACCGTTGGCTCAAACACTGAACAAGAACATAGTTGCATAGGGGCGACACAGTGATTGGCACCCACCAGGGGGAGGGGGGAGGGGCTCTTCCTCAATGGGTTCAGAGGGTGGGGGTTCCGTTGTTCTGATCACTATCGCAGGAGGGATGTCATCCTCTGCGATCATTTTCCCAGCATTCAGCTGTTTCGCTTGGCTTTGCAACGTCTATGAGGAGTAATTAAAGACCATGTTTCAGGCGTTGGGAAAACCCACCTTCAAGCCACGTTCCAGTCTTCGCACTTTGGAACCATCATTCATAGAACGTGCGGACGCTAAGCCAAGCTGGTAGTTGTCCACGCGGTCATTCACAATGGCCAGCACGCTGTGTGATGTAGGTGGAGTGGGCTCCCTGCTGACCACTGCTTCTGACTCCTCAGATAATCCGTGAAGCTCAGCCTGAATTTTGAATATTGAAAATTTACAATTCGCAAAGGAAACTTCCTCACCAGAAGGTCATCGTCCTCCGTGTCTGAGACTTCCTCATCGCTCGCAATTTCCTTCATATTCATGCTCTGAGCAACCAGGTGATCAAGATCATGCATGTTGCCAACTGCAGCTGAAGAAAATTGTCAAATAAGAGGCTCTCTGTGTCATCAAGAGAATCATGCACAATTAAGTCATGCACAATTGAGTCATGCACACATTAAGTTTAACAAACAGAAACCAGTTAAATTGAGTGTAGTAACATAATTTGTTGTGTGAATTTGTAAACTAGTAAATCATGAATAATTATTGAGCTACAATTCCAGCAAATTAAGCGGAAAGTTTTGATTTTTTAGTCTGGAAAGAAATTTATTTTCCTCTTTCTCTATGCAATGATATAAATATTACAATCAACATTCAACATGTCGTGACAAGAGTTAGAAATCTGCTTGAAAGAACAGTCAAAGGAAAAATGTTCTGACATACTTGGACAACTGGTGGCTTATTCATGGTTTGTGTGTTTTTTTCATCTATTTAGTAGAACACAGAGGAACAGAAGCACACACAAAAACACACGGCTAAAATATCAATCTTTGAAGAAACATTGATAGGACAACAATCAAAAGAAATCAATAGAAATATAACCTTTGAATTCTTCAGTTTCTGAACAATGTGAACATAGAAAAAATTAAACAGAGTAAAGAATGAAATAGAAGGAAATTTAAACCTCAACTTACCATCCTCTGCTGGTTAGAAAAGAAAAAAAAAAAAAATAAATTAACAAATGCCAGAATGTATTCGATGCAAAGAAAAAAAATCCAATCACCTTTTCTGTTGACTTTTCTCTCAGGTGATGTGTCCCCTTGGAGTGCCAACAGCTCTGCCTCCAAATCTTCATCGTTGTCAACATCTCCGTAAATCATGGCATCCATAGCAGACATGTCTGATAGACCCATCTGCAAAGAAGCACAGAAATATGAGGAAAATCGCAAGCCTTTAAATGTAGTGCAGACATTTTTAATTTGAAGCTACCATGCATTTACTACTTGTGCATACGGTATCATGGTATGCATGCATATATATGCCGTACATTCTTTAGAGATGAGTAGACAGTACTTTTTTAACTCTGTAACTTGAAGCAATTTATTAATTTATTCTTCTTAATTTTCTCAACATTAGAATACAGATGCATTGACTTGGTGACCAGGTTCCACCCAGAGCCAATAATTTCCCTCGCTATCCCATGATCTCTTCCTGCTTGATACTAATATGGATGGTCACATCGCTCACGGTTTCTCATGGTCAATTACCACTCGTTCCTACATGATTCACGCATTATCATTCACGGAATAATGCCATTTTCAATGTGCGTTCTGAGGCGAATATAATTTTATGATCATCTATGTTATAGTAGTTTATTATTATAATTATAGTAGTTTAGAATGCCAGCACAAATCACGTGGATGTCTTCTGCTGATAACCACTGTTGTTTTCAGAAGTCAGTTAATCACTTCGCTAATTCAAATTGCTTGTAATCACTTCTAATCACTTCTAAGTTTCTTGGGATTGTGACATATTGAAAAATACTGGCTTTGAATACGTAATCAAACCTCGCCCCCCTCTCCCAGATAGCTACAGTCGAACCTCAATATAACAGCATTCGCAGTGAATTTTGTGTTGTTATGCCGTCAGCTCCCCATAGTGCTGGGGGGTCAAATTATTGTGGATTATGGATACCATTGTGTGTAAATGTGTGTCGAGTCAAACAATAAAACAGATACTAGAGATCCTATAATCATTAAAGGGTTTCTAGCAGATACCACAGTGCATGTTAAAAAAACAATTGAAAACCCTTCTTTTTATGGAATATTTAATCTAATTTTACGCTCAGCATTTCAAGCACTCTTTGTGTGTAATTACGCTTTATAAAATAAAATTTTATTATTTGTGGGTGTTGGTTTACGCTATTGTTGGTTAAAAACTGTGACCGAGTCGCACAACAACTGCCCAACAATTGGTGAGCAAGTGAGCTAGGAAGAGCTTTAATTGGAATCGGCTCATTCAGTTAACTTAAGTTAACCTATCTTACAAAGGAAAATGATCAAAGAAGTCTAGTTTGCCACATTCTGCTCCAATCACATTCTCATACACTCTGTGTCCCAGTGTTTGTCAGTTAACCTCGCATCAAATGCCTGGCTGCAGATTCCAAGTTTTACTTGGAATCTGCTGTGTCACCCGAGTTCAATTATTCAATCGCTCCATGATCTATCACAGCAAAGGAAAGTTTGTCACACTTTGTTCCAATAACATTTCACAATGGTGATTGTTACTGGTTTTGAAAACGCAAGACTAAAATCACTGGCTTTCAAGTTTGCCGACAGGCCAGCATACCAAGACAAACAGCAATAAAAACGTCTGGCAGGCCGCCCGTGGCCATCAATCAAACCAAAGAATGAATCAGCAGTGTCGGTATAGAAAGGCAATTTTAGGCATAAACATAGTTTTATCACAGTGGAGGCCCTGTTGGTGTCAGAAACCAAGGATTCTGTTATAACATTGATATAGATTCGTCACACGTTAAATGCTGCTTTTAAGCGCGGCCGTCATAATAGTTCGACAGTTCGACTGAACTGTATTGTCCCAGTTACAACCACATTCCCTATTACAACCCCACCCCACCTTTTCCAACCAGGAATTGATCATATCGCTTACACCATCACTAGCCCCACTAGCGCCAAGGCATTTTTAGCAGCAATTACAGAGCTCCCTCTTTCAATTCAACTGTTAAAAAGTACAGAGCAAGAATAAGGCAGTCAGTTTTTCAAATTGTTTGGCCTAAATTGAGGGGAAGTTTCAAAAGGCATACACATGTCACACAGTGCTTGTTGATTTCACATTTTCACAGAGGTGAATTCCTTATCAGCGCAGGATTTTTCCCCTCAACTGCATGAGCCAAAAATTATAAGATGCAATTTACTACATGCACTAACAACATACAAACTTATTTCACAAGCGCTGCCTCAGCTCGGTGTGCTATTTAGGTCATTAGTTGTATATTAATAGAGCTACAGTACTTATAATAATTGTGCAAATGACTGCCGCTGACGGTGTACACAGTATATACTAGTAAGCATTGAACCATAAACACTCATCCAGATTACCAGTGTCTTTCATAGAACTGTCACCTAACGCAATGTGAGTTCTTCTAGCTACACAGTCCATTGCTTTAAGCATCACATGACTATGGGCCACACACCAATGCGCCTCCCGCCGGTTTACAGGGCAATGTTTGTGGAGTGGAGTTGTTTTCTGAGTCAGTCTGACATGATACATGCATGATGGGGTTTAAAGGGATGGGGAACTGAATTTTAAGTGACGTTCTATTGACTCATAGTACCAATTGATAGCATTCCGTACCAAGAACACCATGCCTGGATGCAAGCGTAAGGAAATAATACATTCCGAATATGGGGGTTAGCATTGCGCCTATGAAAGAATGGCTTCCATTGCGAAGTATAGGAGGCAAACGTCAGCTGATGGCTTGTCGTGATTGGTCCCGTTCCCCTCGTGAAGCTATCGATTTCAGCCAATCAGAGCAGATCATCTTTGTCATAAAAGGACATCTTTGTTGTTTAAGAAACGAAAGCACATGCGTGGTGCACTCTGGCTGACCTTTTTACTGTTTCAGGATGAGAAACCATGGTAGGTGTCCTAGAAAATCGCTGGTTAAAATAAGAAAAATAGCGAAAAATATTTTTTTTTTGCGCCTGACTGGTGGCAAAATGATTATTCTATTTCCGAGAATAAAATAAAAACATATCTAGGGGTTTAGTCGCAGGACACGCTGATATGACGAAACCCATTGTAAAAGATGGGCAACTCGGTGTTTCATCACAGCTCCTGACGTCACGCCTAATTAGCAATATATCTCCAGCGAAATCGTTAGCGATGATATTCCTTGTGTGGGCCAGGCATAGGAATCATTTTTGGTGCATCAAATAACGACTCAAAGTCCATTTTTAACCAGTTCTCCCTCCCTTTAACGGCTCCACCCAAACCATTCGGATGATACGGGCACCAGAACAGAAGGTCCGGAACCAGGGTGTCCCCCTACGGTGTCCCCGTCTCAATAAATCCCAAGGGTTCTATATCCTGCATACCACCATAGACAGTAGTACACAGCAGTTGGGCAGCACTGCAGAGTCACCAAAGAATGACAATTAT
Source organism: Capitella teleta (assembly GCA_000328365.1). Classification (NCBI taxonomy): domain Eukaryota; kingdom Metazoa; phylum Annelida; class Polychaeta; family Capitellidae; genus Capitella; species Capitella teleta. Next base: position 301,110 of record KB291798.1, read on the forward strand.
AACAAATTACAATTATAATTCACAATCACAACGCACAGTCGGCATAAAATTGCAGTCAGCCGGTTAAACCCACTGATCTATTCGGTGCCCCTATCAGACTGACATGCTCTCAGCCTCTGTCGCACTGTAACCGGGACAATATGGTACATATATAGTTTGCCATTATTGGGCCAGCCAGAAATCCTGTTACCCAGTGTTTCCGTGGTCGTGAATAATATCACCATCCACCGACTGAGGTATTGCCTATGGCTATACTAAAGTATAGAGCATAATCAGCATTGGTCACAGGTGGAATTCAGGCATGACTGAATCAGAGAATCTCTGACTGAGTCAGAAAGACTGAGACAGTCACTGGCCAGTGGGTGTGACAGGGCATGCACTTATTAATTAAGTAGAGACACTATTTGCTAGTCTTCACTCATAATCACTGTTTTGACTCTTCAGTCTCTTGAGCAAGTCTTACTGAGTTATAGACGCAGAGACGTCTTTTTTTCCCCGCAGGGGGAAAAAAAACTGAGTTATAACTCTTACTAGTAGGTACTAGGTTGAGAGGATTTAGCTTAAGCTTTGTTGGCAGAATTAGACTGTGAAAGCGACCTGATCCAAAAGGGCTTGACCACCCCCAGGTTTCCCAGCGCGGGGTTTGTTCTTGTTCGGCATGCTGAAAACACAATCTCAGCTTGCCATGCGATTGTCAGTTAGATGACAATCCCAACAGTGATTGTAAACAGTGAGTCAATCACAAATGACAGGCGAGAACTGAAACGAGATGAAACGAGCAAAAGCGAGAAATCGTCTTTATTTTATCTGAAGCTGCTCGTGTCGCTAAAAAAAAAAAACCCAAACAAACAAACAAACCGAGAAGATCGCATTATACCTTACCTTAGGATACCTTAGGATGATCCTGCGAGCAAGCATTTTTATGCTTCTATTCGCAGAACGACTTTCATTCGTCGTTCCGGGTGTTGATGACGGATGGGTTGGCTTCGAAATTATAGAGGGTTTGTGTTTTTTTAGGTATTTATCTACATTGTTTTAAAATTTATTTATGTTTTTGGATGAAACTATTATCGGGGTAGTAATATCCAGTTATTTACTATACTTTGGGAAAATGAATGTGATCTTAAGGTAGTTTTTGATCTGCTTTTAGCTACTTTAAAACTGTGTCTCCTTGTTGTTGGGTTGTGTAGAGTCAATAGTTCAGAGGGATTGACAGAGTAATTATTAAATATATTATATGCCCCAATGAGATCTCCTCGCATTCTGCGGTGTAACAGGGTTGGCAGTTTTAGTTTGTAGAGCCTCTCCTCGTAGTTTTTTTTTTCAGTGGATAGCTTAGTGGATCTTCTCTTGACACCTTAATTTATCTAATGTCTCTTTTAAGACTAGGCTACTAAACTGCTCCACAGTAATCTAGGTGTGGTCTGACCATTGTGGTATACAGTCGTTTGAGATTTTTCGGAGTTAAATTTGAAAAAGAACATCTTATTATTCCTAGTGTTTTATTAGCTTTGTTAATTCTGTCTGTAATGTGTTGCCTAAAGGTAAGTTTATTGTCCATCGTAATGCCCAAGTCTTTTTCAATATTTGTTTCATCTAAGGTACTTGTCAAGTTTGGTAAGGATAGCTTCGGGGCTGTCTCTGTAAGTCCGATGTGCATTATTTTGCACTTTTCAAGATGGAAATGGAGTAGCCATAAGTCTGTCCAGCAGTGGAGAGTGTTTAAATCTCCCTGGAGATGTTCTGGGTCTACTAGCTTCTGAATGTTTTGGTGTCGTCAGCAAATAGATACACAAGAGACCCCACAAGGCTTGGCAGCTCGTTTATGTAAAGGGTAAATAGGGTAGAAACTAGGACCACTGGTGATCGTTTTTTTCCATAGACATTTCTCCATTCACGGGTACAATCTGGCTTCTGGAGCTGAGGAAGCTGTCAATCTATTTTATTTGGTTTCCTTGGATGCTGTACTTGAGTAGTTTATGGAGAAGGTGTCGATAAGGAGCTGTGTCAAATGCCTTTTGGAAGTCAAGGTACAATACATTCATGATCTTGTAGCCCTTTTCTGCCCCGCTCCCCTCCCGCTTCCAGATGGCTAAATTTACATATAAATTCATGGAGTTAGTTGCTACTGTAATTAAAAAACTTTATAGGGGATGATCAGTATCTACATTACATACATGTGGTGTATATATAATTACTAGAGTATTATATTATCGTATATACCGGGTGGGCCAAAAGTATGTCAATAATTAATTTTAATGTTTTTCAATTGCACTAGCTGCGCTTAACCAAACCAGTATTACGGATTGCAGAGTGAAAAATTAAGCATGCAAAATTGAGAAAGAAAAAAGAAACTTGGTATGGTTAGTCATGACATGTCATGCTGCTATTCCTATCATTTATGTTCCAATTTCATCGATATGTACTGTTGCCGATCTATCTCAATCAAAGAGTGTGACCAATATTCGGTGATATTTTCACTTCCAGTGGCAAAGAGGCCCAGACCATAGATAAGGCATCATTGACCGCATGAATAAGGCATCACTCTTGCACTATTCTTTCATTTGATAATGCTTTTGTTGAAATTGTAGCACTAATGTTTATATAGTAAAATTAATAAATAAGGAGCAGAGAGTTTATATTGAACTGCCATCCAACAGATGGCATTCTTTAATGGTCATTCAGGGGCTCCTTTGATTTAGATCTCTTTGCGATCACACATTACTCCCATTTAAATGTCATATTCGATTTCTTTGCATAAATTTGTACAGAATTAGTTATTCAATCCATACCAGGTATTTACTTTGTATAATAATCGATCTTTTTCAATTAATTTCAATTTGTTTTTAACTTGGAGTAAGCAGACAAGCGTACAATATATTAAGCAGATAATATTTTTCCTTGAGTATGCAAGTATTGCTTGAGTATTAGGCAATTGCCGATGTAGATTTAATTAGATATGATCATTTGGTTCTTGTATCTAAGTATCTGTGTTATTATGCAACATATCATTTTTTTACTCAGAATGTATTTGATATAAATGAAATACTGCCTAATACAACTGTCAACGAATCCAGAGAGGAACGTTGCATTATGTATTCTTGACTAGCTATAATGTCCTTAAAACAAATCGGTAGCTACAAAGGGTTATGACACAAGTTCTCTTGTATAGCATAGATGCCATGACATAATTAACTTACATTTTTATTTACTATCAATTTGCTATACCGAAAAAACAATCAATCTTAGTCTCGTTCACTTCTTTTGTTTTTAACTTCTTTCAGTGTCAATCAATGAACGTTATGATATGGCATACATAGCACGGGTCTGGTGCTTTATGGTATTATGCATTAGGGGTATTATTTTTTCTATGCGTGATCCATGTTCCTATATCTCGAAGGCTCTATAACTTGAAGTCATTTCAAATGTCCCTTGCACTTCAACATATCGAGATTATACTGTAGTAATTTATCATTCCCAAAAATCGTCTCATTTGCTTCACTGTGTTTGGGTGAGGAAAAATATTCAATTCATTTCGTATAGCACAATAGCCACAAAAGTGCTCAAAGCTTAGATCATAAATATTTGCTTATTTGGTTATAAGGTCCCCATTTTAAGTTCCGATCTAAGAGAAGACTGTACTTGGGTATGTAGTCAGCCAGGGGAATCGAACCCCCTTATCTTTGGATTGAAAGTCCAACACTTTGCAAATTAATGAATGAATATCAGCACGGCCTTTACTTTGCAACGGATGACACCATTACAACACAAATGATGGCCAAGAAAATCCAGCAACTCTTATCCACAGAGGCATTTCACTGAGTGAATGATCAACCCATTGACTTGGAGTCGCTGAAACACCGCATGCAAATCCTCACTGCCACACACATTCACTGGCTCAACAACCGCCTGGCTATCTCCATACACTCCAGAGCATTGAACTCAGTCTTGGCTGGACATAGGTGACGTGGGCGGGTCCAGACGAGGCGACTGTCTGTTGGAATCTCGTGGAACACTCCATGCAGGGGATGACCAATTCCAATAGAGTTGAAGGTCAGTTGAGATATCTTTGAAAATTCTCTCAGTAGCATGGTGAACATGTTGCCGGACACTGGAGCCAACGACGAGGAAACATGAAACAGTGAACACCGTATGGGCGCTAATCGGGCGTGCATGAGGCAGGCATTTGCAAGGTAAACCAACAGCTTATGCCACCGCAGGAAATCAGTGCCAAGAAATGACGCTCTACATCTGGGAGGAGGAAATAGGCACTGTACTATGCTTAGAGGCCCAGTGTCATAGAAGCGACACTGTAGCTCTTAATCCCAGTGCCATTTGCCATTGGGGTGGCCGGTCACTGGGCAAAGCTCTAAGGGTTGGTCTTCATTGACTGAGAATGATCCTCTTGCTGCTGCATTGCCCCAAGACCGACAGGTTGCCAGTATCCCGTCTGCCAGCATGGCCAATTTCCACATGTCTTTATTGGGAGAGTTGGTGAGGCCAAGAAGCACATGGGGAGGCAACTTTAGCAGGAACAGCTCCCGAAACAGGAAACACTGAGAGTTATGCTCACCAAGCAAACGTAGCATAACGTCCATCAGTTTTGACAGCTTGTGATTTTAGAGATCTGTAATGAAGAGCAAATTGTGAGCACGTTGTTGATCTGAGGGGCTGTATTTGAAGAGTAGGAACTGATTTATTCTAAGGTAGTTTTGTTTGCTCACCTGAATCCTCGAATATGGCTGCTGCGTGTGTTGCTGTTGTGCTATTCAGTGTAGCGATGATGTGCCGGTATTTTGTCTTATTCTGAGTGATCCCTCTCAATCCAAATTGTGCCTCTGCCTGTGAGAACCATGCTGCAATGTTTTCACTCCACACCGTAGGTAACTTTACTGAGGCTGAGTTCACGTTCGGCTGTTCTTCTGGCATCTTCTTCGTTGGGGTCACCGTTTATATCCATTATAAATATTATCCAATTGTCAAATGGATAATACGGAGACGCGTGTTGTAAAGCTACCGAATGCTATATTTTTTAAAAGACAATATGGAGTTTATATACGGCATTCATGGATATTGTTAGAGCAGTGAGATGTTGTGATCGAACTGATCGCCACAGTCTAACGATTTTCTGTGATATTGTTAACTTGTTAAACTGTTGCTATCAGTCACGAGTCATTGAGGCTAAGCGACCTCAAAGTGGCAGCCTGTCAATGTATATAAGATCGAGCCTACCAAACTAGACATGTTAAAGGCACATTGGTTTAGCGGTTTTGCCTGTGGTTTTGCCTGTGTATAACCTAAAAGGCAGAACATTTGCATAATTTGCATTCGCATGATAGTCAACCAGGCCAAAGTAATGGAGACTCACTTTCAATTCTTTTTTTATGCCACGGTTAGGGTCGGCAACGGCACCAATCTGCTGCTCTCAGCTGCTCCTGAAACCAATAAAAAATATCAGCATAAAAATATCAATCTGGCAAAGGGGTCCTCCCCCTCTTCAGACTCCAAGTTGGAGTGCAGCTCTGCCCTCTGGCACAACTTCCTGGCACGCCACAGGTCGTCTGCATGATAGGAAAAAAAAGAGACACATAAGGGTAAGTGTTGTGACATGAAATCTAGATAATTACCCGTCATAGTACGTTATGAATGATTGTCGAGATTTATGATTCTGCAATACAGTTTTTGGTTACCACCTCGTCTCTTGTTCATGGTCTCAGGCGAGACCGAGGTCTTTATGAGCAGAGCTACGCTCTGACATGGTGTCAGAAGCAGGATCTGGCTTACTTTAAAGAAGAAAAATCAGGGAACTGTTGGGAACCGTCGAGAACCGTCTGAAACACAATCCTCACCTGATGTCGTCTTGTGGGAGACACTTCTTCCCAGAAAACTCCATTATCGCCCACAGTATTTTGGAATCGTCGTAGTATGTCGCCTGTGATTGGTCGACCACAGCTTGGCTCTGGTTGGCTAAGAAGAGCATGTGACGTCTTTGCCTTTGACCTGTCAAACTCTGTAAACAGAGCTTCTTCTGCCGCGCGTCCTCACGCTGGATCCTTCATCATGGAAGCCGCCGGTATTGCTTGCAAACCGGATCCTCTGTACTTCACTGAAAATGTTGCCGACAACTGGGAAAAATTTGTCATGGAATTCAACATCTTTATTGAGACACTCCCTGAGGCAACCACAGAGAGACAAAAAGCCATGATGCTTCTCAACCTTGCTGGCCAGGAGGCAATGATCAAAGAAAACTCTTTTGTGTATGCCTTGGCTCAAGAAGCAGTTCCTGCCATAGAAGGCCAGCCAGCCATTGAGGCCGCGCCCGCAAAAAGCAGCTTTAGCGTGCAAACTTTGAAGGGGAAGTTCCAGGAACTGTGTGCCCCGCAAAGGAATACCATAATGGAAACCGCCCGCATTCAACTCCAGAAATCAGTTGCCTGGTGAAAGCTTTAGCATGTATTATGCAGAATTGAGATTGCTAGCTTGATTGCTGAGATTGCGAATTCACTAACCTTAATGATAAATTAGTTTGTGTTAGGATCGTGACGGGGATTCTAAACAACAAAGTTAGGAAACAATTGCTTAAGGAACCGGCTTTGACCCTCTTGAAAGCAGTGTCAGTTTGCCAAGTTGCTGAACTTACAGACCAGTCAATGGACAAACTGTCATCTGGAAAATCCGCAGATGCCGTTAGTGCTCGAAAGTTTTGCACTGATAAACCAAAACCCCACACACAAGGCACTTCTGCTAAAATCCGTTACAAGCCGCTGTCTTTTACCAAGAAACCGCCACCTCCGTCACCGTCAAAGTGTAACTGCTGCAATTATCAGCATCGCTCCACCAGGGCAGATACCTGTTTCGCCCTAGGAGCTAAATGCGAGAACTGTGGTTAAATGAACCACTTTGCCAGCGTGTGCCAGTCTAAGAAATTAGACGCGTCAAACATCGATGTCGTTGATTCTGAATCTCAGAATATTCCCAACCTATTTCTTGGCATTGTGTCAACTCTTGGCAGTGACCAGTGACAAGTCTCTTTATCTATCTTGGGAATAGAAGGGAAGTAGCTTTCAAAATCGACTCTGGAGTGGATGTCTCTATCATCAAACTGAGTACTTACCAGTCACTAGCCCATCGTCCTAAGTTGAGCCGTTTAAAGTCAGGCTTGCTGACCAGTCCTGGTGGTCCTGTCACAGCCGAAGGATTCTTCATCGCAAACACAGAGTGCCAAACTAAGAAACGAGTTGAAAGCCAAGGATGCCACGATCCAGAAACTGGACAATAAGGTTTCCGATCTGGAAATCCAAGTGGAAGGCCTGGAGCAGTACTCCAGACGCAACCGCATCCAGCTAACTGGCTTGCCTGAAGATAGTGAGGAGGACATTATCGAATGCACTCTTGGTGTATTTAACACCAATATGAAAATGGACCCTCCGGTCTTAATTAATGAAATTGACCGGATCCACTGTGTTGGAAAGGTAACGGCAGCCGTACCCCGTTCACGGGGAGTTCTTATCAAATTCTCCACCTATCACTCTAGGAGCAGGATAATGAAGGCCCGCTCAGCCCTCAAGTTTGGGTCCCGGCCTATTTCCTCTGCTTTCTTCTTGAATGAGGACCTTACTCGTCAGAGGAACGGTATTCTGTACCAATTACGCTTGAAGAAGAAAAATAACTGCATCATCGATGTGTGGACCTATAATGGCTCCATTATCATCAAAGATAATAATCGAAAGATCTCGTCTGCAAGGACCCTTGCAGAAGCCGAAAAGCTCCTGAGGTCTCTATCCTAATCCCCCAAACCCCCCATGTTCCCCCTTTTCTCCTCTTTTTGTAATTTAATACATTTTTTGTTATTCTCACATCACGTTTTGATTATTATATTTAATTTTTAAAAAGGTGTGCTCTCTTCAGATTATACGTACCGATATTATATTTTGCTCATTGTGACCTGGATTTTCTCAAAATTTCCTTGCGCCAATCTCATGTGTAAGATCTTCTCAACAGCTAAATTTAAAATTCCCTGACCTTCATAGCCACCAATCGATCGATGACCTGGACCCAGACCTTAATATAATTCCATCTCCTAATAACCTGATCTACTCTTACAATGAACTTCCGATCAACTCCAACTTCAATAATTTGTTTTCTCTTTTTCACTCCAACGTCCGTAGTCTTAAAAAAAAGCACTGAACTAATCAACTCCCTACACCTCTGGAATTAAGTTCTCCGCTATAGCCCTGGCTGAGACATGGCTGACTACCAACAGCAAAGACTTGTATGAGTTGCCTGACTATGACAGCTTACACGCAGTACGGACCGACGCAGGACGGATATATAGTGAGACTCCGTGGGGGAGTCTCACTATATATCAACTTCATTATTGACTTTAAACGCACACCTGACCTTGACATCTACAACGCTGACATCGAAGAAATATTCATTGTGATCTCACCTACAGGTGAGCACCATGTCATAGTAGTTGGTGTTGTTTACAGACCCCCTAATACATGCATACAGAATTATAATAGAATTATCGAAAATATTACCCAAACGATTAAACACGAGAAAAACATATGTTATATCTTAGGAGACTTTAATATTGATCTCTCTCAGTACCCTAATAATCCTGTTGCAGCTGAATTATTAGATCTGATGTACTCTGAATCGTATATTCCCTTGATTAACACCACGACGAGACAGGATTCAAATAGCTCCTCAGTTATAGATAATATTTTCACCAATAATATAAATCATAATCATGAAGCTGGTGTCATACACACGGATATATCTGATCACTATCCAATATTCTGTGCGTTTAAACCAACAAAAGCGGCACATTGTCTCCTAGTCAAGAAATAACATTTAGATCATTCAATGAAAATAATATTAGTAGATTCAAAGATATCCTCAACAGCAAATCTTGGCATGAGGTAACCACATTGGACGATCCCTGCTTGGCTTATAGCACGTTTCTAAACAGGTTGAGTAATTATTATGAAGCGTCCTTCCCTCTTTGTAATAAAAGATCCAGCAGAAGGGAGAAAAACAAATGGATCATGAATGGTCTCATTGAATCCATAAAGCATAAAAATAAACTCTACGTTCACTTTAAAAGGCAACCAACATTAATTAATGAGACAACATACAAAAGGTATAAAAAATAGACTAATTAGTCTAATCTTACAAGCTAAAAAAATTATTATCAAAATATTATCGACGAGAATAGAAGTAATATGAAAAATCTATGGAAAACTCTAACAGACATGATTGGCTCTAAAAAGAAAAGCTCAATAAGCAAAGAATTCCTGATTGATGATCGCCCTTGTCAGGACAAAGCTATTATAGCAAAGTCTTTTAACCAATACTTTGTCAATATTGGACCCAAGCTGGCATCCAACATACCAACCGTTGATGCCAATCCGCAAGATTACCTTAGCGGATCATATCAAAATTCTCTATTCCTAACGCCAGTAACAGTAAGTGAAATAAAAATGACAATAAATAAGCTCAAAACATCCGCATCAGCCAGTCATGATAATTTAAAACCTAAAATAATAAAGAGGGTGTGCGAAGAGATATCTCTTCCTTTAACATACATTATTAACCTAATATTTGAACACAATACAGTAAGTACCTGACGAATTAAAGTTTGGCAACATAACCCCAATTTCAAAGCAGGTAATGTCATGGAATTCCTAAACTATAGACCCATATCAGTATTACCAGTATTCTCAAAAATCCTCGAGAGATTGATCCATGACAGAATATATAATTTTTTTTCAAACCAATAACATCATTAGTGACTACCAGTATGGTTTCCGCAAAAGAATATAGCTGTGAAATGGCTCTAGCTGCTACAATAGACAATATTACATCTTCCCTTGATTCCAAAAATCATGTCATAGGTCTTTTCCTGGACCTGAAAAAAGCGTTTGATATGGTAGATTTCGACATTTTAATTAAAAAATTGTCACACTATGGCATCCGTGGAAATACGCTCGATCTTATGCTCTCTCTGTTTTACATAAAGCGTTTAAAATTTTGTGGCACAAAAGCACCTGTGCTTCTGCTATGCCCTCTCACTTGTATTCGCACGTCATTGAAATGAAATAAATATTGTTATTATTATCATATAATGAGTGGGGAAGCCAGGAGGATTCCTTTCATCTCGTCATTACAACCGTTAATAGCCTGGCTGTTAGATCTCTGCTTCAGCTGACTGAGCTTAACTCCACCCTCAAGTGTGCTAAGTGCGTGCTTGAGTGTGCAAGCGAGCTCGAGCATGCAAGCAAGCTCGAGCGTGCAAGCGAGCTTGAGCATGCAAGCGAGTCTGAAGCAGGGGAACGCACCCTCGAGCAGGGGGACGGAGCCTAGCTCCAAACCCTTTAATTTTCTGCTCATGTTTGTTAAAGTACTGACAAAGCTGGGTTTTAACATCTTCTCCACAAAGTTACACTTAACAGTTGGAAAGCTCGATAGCCCAGCTTGCGGTCACATGCAAGCAATGTTAGGTTATTGTTCTCTGCAGAGTGTCATGCAAAGCTTGCAGCTCATGCATACGGGTCACGTTACACTTGTGTTACCTGCAGGTGACAAAAATTGGAACCTGCAGGTAATGTTAGGTCAATGTTTTGTGTTTGCTGGGACTGCAGTGCATTCGAAACAATTAAATGATAACAAATAATTTTATTCGTGTTTGTGACTCACTCAAGATTGAAGATTGAAGAATAAGTTTACTTCAACTCCATCTCAAACAGTTAGATATGAGATGAACATTACAGTTTTAGGACTGCTTCGTATTTTTTTATAAGGAATGTTGGCTGGTATTAATTTTGCTCTTATATCAAAGCACTTGAAGTGAATTAAATAATGATACTAATGTATCATTGAACTAAGACTAATCATTAGAGTTTAAGCCTAACTTATTTTCCAAGTAGAACCATCATTTTCTGGATGTGAGATTAAGTGTAAGATGTTAGATCGATCTGTTTGTGAAATGCGCCCAGCCGCCCCTGCTCTGTCAGCTGATTAAATATCCTTGAATAAATATCAACGATTCTACCAGAAAATCAGAATCGTCATCTTACCCAAGATGTTTCACAGACACATGGCGAGAGTATTCTTGTATTCTTGATCTCAATGATCAATCTGATATCATTCACTGATTTTCATCAGTATTCATAACAAGCCATCGAAATTTTGCCCTTGTCAACGGAGCTAAGTTGACCAATTTCATTTTTTTGTTGGGCATCGGCGCTTTTCATAAATTGTCTCTAATTCATTCTGTTTATATCCCACTGAAGGTTTGTCGAAGCAGGTATTAATTAACTTATTCCTAGATCGATCCATCTTATGTTATATAGTTCTAGGGAAAGTTTTTCATCCTCGTAAGATGTATTTAGGGACAGAATATTTCCAAATGAGCGATAATAGGCTATTAGCCCCAGTTCCCTGTGTAGTGTGTTGTAGCACAGATTCTCGGGCGAGGTCTGTATACCTCGCCCGACGGTAAACCGCTTCTTTTTGCGTCTACTGGCTGCGAGGCTCCACACTCAGTCGATTGCATGATAAATATAGACATATTATTTGACAAATCCTTGTGTTTAAGCCCTCCAGACGTTAGATGGTATATTTATGCTCCAAGAAAAAACAATATGAGCCAGTACCATCATGTCGAACTTACATAAATTAAAACCCGCAACAAAAAATCACTTCGTGAAGAAGTAGACAAACGCCATTTTGCGAGTGACGTCACTCAGCGCTTGCGCACTGCGATGTAAACAAGCACACATGCTTCACTTTCCTGCTCAAACTTCTCTCACGACTTTCGAATGAAAATAAATAAAATTGTTCATATACTGATTGGTGATGCACAAAATATTGTGTAATAATAATTTATACGCATTCCTTTGTGAAGACTAGGTATAAATCCAGTGCGCAAATGCAAGGAAAGATAGGCTGCATTTTGAACTGCTTAGCGGGGGAAAATTGTATGCGCATGCGTGTATGTTTACTTTGCACTACGCAGGCGCAGTGCTCTGGTTTATTTATAACAGGTGGAGAGCAGGTCATGTGACACAAAAATCGAAAGTGGAGCGAAACCTGTAATGTCACTTTTTTTTGCTGTGGATCCAGTTTAAGTAGGTTTATGGTACTGGTTTTGAACAAAATTCAGTACCAGGGTCTACCTGGTATGGCTCTGCAAACCCTGGTGCCTTCATAAATATAATAACAAGCGTGGAATTCTAGAAATCGTCGTTCGCAAACTGGAGTTTAATGCGTTTATCGTACATCGAGACCCATAGGGCTCGTTGTAGTATGTCAGCTACCTGTGTTGTATGATATCAAAAACAAGTATTTGAACTAAAAGGTTGGCGTTAAGTAAAAGCATTTTATGAATATAAATGAATAAGATCGACGGAAACATAGTGAAACATCATATTTTATTCCAAACAGTCTCAAGTTGAAAATTACAATTGTAGTATTAATGATATCAGATATCATCATGATATGTAGTATGACGTATATAGTGAAAATAGTGATTTATGAGGTAGAGCAGGGGTCGGCATCTCATATTGGGTGGAGGGATTTATCTAGCTGCATTCTGTAGCCATAATCTGTGGGAGATGATGGCTACAAAAAAATTGTAAATCGCCTGACACTCGGATGAAAAATTTGTTATGATTGCGACCTTGCATCTGGACACAAAAAAATATGCACATCTATTGGAAGTAGACACCTTAATAAGTCGATGCGCAACAATTTTAGCTAACTTAGCTCAACTGATGACTGATTACGAGCTATTTAAAAAATAATTGAATAATGTAGAGATATTCAACCGGAAATTGTATTGTTTTTATTTTTCAAACGGGAAACAGTAAAAAATTGTTTCAACCGCACATTCTCCCTCCCAAAAGCATGTGGTGATCATAATGAAACCAGTTACAACGAACCTTTCAAATGTATGATCATAATGTAATAATTTATGTAACCCATTACAACAATTCTTCCTCAATCGAAGCGGAAGCCGCTGATAACTATTCAAGACTCCTTATAGCAATAGGAGTCTTGGAACGAGACTGGATTTATCAGGATAAAGCATAATGCCACATGGCCAGGGACACCAGGACAACCATTTTCTGCTGGTCCCCTGAGTGATTATCTTAGGTTGTACTGTATATCTGGATTTTCTTGCCATGTTTTGATGGGACAGCTGGGGCTTACAAAAGCTTAACTCATTATAGCCCAATATCAAACATAATTCAGTCAATTAGATATGTTAGGCATTAATAACCATAATTAAGGACGTATCACTTATGATTTCAGCAGGTTTGAATCATGTCCAACACAGAAACAACAGCGTTCACTGTCACTGAAAATGTTGGAGAAGCTCAAATGGTGCTCAACAATTTCTGGTCGAGCACATTGGAGGAGATCAAGACTCTAGGCCCCGTGAGTTAATAATTCATGTCTTCCAAGTGCATAGGAAAAGAACTTTATCGTGAATTCATGATTGCAGAGCGAATTCCGACTTCAAGAGCTGCCTCTGGCGAGGATAAAGAAAATCATGAAATTGGATGAAAATGTCAAGGTAGAGAGAGAATGCAATTTTATTCTGATTAACATTGTGGTTGAATGATTTCTCAAAGATGATCAGTGCTGAGGCTCCTGCTCTGTTTGCTCGAGCAGCAGAGATCTTCATCAATGAGCTGACTCTTCGTGCGTGGGTTCACACTGAGGACAACAAACGCAGAACTCTACAAGTAAGAATGTCAACCCCTCCATTCATCCTTTGCTTCATGCGTTATCTTCCAGCGCAATGATATCGCCATGGCTATCAGCAAATTTGATCAGTTTGATTTTCTCATTGATATTGTTCCTCGTGATGAATTGAAACCAGCCTCCAGCAAACGCACAGTGAGTGAATCCCTGGCTCTCTTTTGTGCAGGTTTTGATGATTTTGCCTTTAGGAGGAGAACGTGCAGCGTACATCCATGATGCCGGATCAGGTGCAATACTACTTCCAGTTGGCGCAACAACACCAACAGGCCCTACAACAGCAGCAGCAATCAGGTATTTTTATAAGCATTCAGATGAGATCCTTTACTATGTGAAGGTTCTGCAGTCTCCTCACCCACAACTCAAGTGGTTCAGCAACCGATGCAGTTCCAACTACCAGCACAACAGCAACAACCGCAACAGAGCAACAATATTCAGACAATCACCATTCAACAGGTTTGACGTTCATTCATTCAGCGTATTCAATGCTTTTATTGTTAATTTATCAGCCGGATGGCCAGCAACAAGTTTTGCAAATTCAACAAGCGCCGCAATCTCAAACCTCAACGACCAGCACCCCAGCGGTCGTGGCCACTCAGCCAGCCACCACGCCTCAAGTGGTTACTCAAGTGACCAATGCCTCACAGTCCAGCTCTCAGCAGCAGCAGCAGCAGACTCAGGTCTACACGCAGATTGTTTCTCCCAACGGAGAACTGCAGAATGTTCCGGTAAGAAGACAAGAAAAGCCATCCTGTGTTGCAACAGAATGTGACTTCTTGTTGTTTCCAGATCCAGTTAACACCCCAGCAGATACAGAACATCACTCTACAGATGCAAGGCAAGCAGCCAGGGCAACCCATCGTCATCCAAACCCAGCCGCAACCCGGTGGAGATCAGAGCACAGACTCCTCCTCACAGGTACCTCCTCACCTCTCGTCCTCTCTTCACCTCCTCTTCATCTTCCCCAGCAGCTGTTCCAGATCCCCATCAATGTGGGAGGTCAGCAGATCTTCGTGCAGCAAGCAGCAACAGACGACGACCCAACTGATGTTGATGCCTCGTGATTCTGTTGTCATGTGATCAGTTGGGACTGCTGCATTATTCAGTGCATTCATTCACATAATGATGTCATAATTAGTGCTTTGGTACATTTCTCTGTATCTTAGTGAGGGATATACTTCAAATACAAATCTTTTGCATTTTAAAAATGTTGTTATATTACTGGGATATTTTCCTTTGCTTTTTGTATTTTTTTTTTACTTCTTAGGTGACTCCATTTTTCTGCATCCATAATAATTTATTCTATGCTCAAACTCTGTGCTGCTCCACACAAGAATAGAAAAGAAGTCTCTTACTGGAACTCTTTGACTTGTTTATGATGAATATTCAACATTCTCTTTTTCTACCTTAAAATCAAGCGCTGAAACAAACCTTTCAGCAGTATTACATAATCTTTCATTAGTTTCAAACACATGTACTATGGAAGTTCCATCATAAATATTTTTTTTATAAACTCTTTCTCACATAATTTTGTCCCTTTCTGTTGTACATAATAATTTGTTGATGTGTCTTGTGTCTTTAGTAACTAGTATATTTTATGAATAAATAATAAATGTCATACTCTTCATTTTACCTTCATAAGCCCTTCTTGGAAGTTTTATTTTGTATCTTGGATAACACTCATTTTTCTTCCTGTCACTAGTGTTGGAGAAATAAAATTACAAAATTTTACATTTCTCTAAATCTAGTGCAAAGCGTTGGCATTGTAATCAGTCTTTAATTCAAAATGCATTAACATTGCACATAACTGGTAGCTCGAGATATTTGAAATCTGTGATATCAGACAGTCACCTTTTAACTATGCTTCCAGACAGATGGTATACATGTATATTACAACATTTAAATCACCACCACGTACTGCCCCGCCTGATTGACTAATACTGTCTTTATTAAGTAATCACTTTTACACTCTACACTGCTAATCTGGTTGTACATCGTACCGCATATTGTACCTTCAATTCATCGGATTTCATCCACTAATACGGTACATGTACTTAGAATTTACATTCTAAACCTGTAAAACCATGGCCACGGGCCAAAATTCTACTGCGCGCCACCCGAAGTAATAACATACTACATGTACTTAAAACTAGAAGTAGGTCAACTTTCTTTAAGCAGCCATGTGTTTCTCTGCAAACATATCTCGCACACCGGTGCTTCACTTGCGTTGAGCGCCTCTATAAAGAGGTGAAAACCACGCCACACTCTCAGTGCTCTGTGTCGGCAAACAAGGCCAGAGAAGGGAGAATTCGAAACGGGGAAAGCCCTTTGTTACTATAAATAGCCATGCAGAACGGCCATTCCCACGCAGCTATGGCGGACAGCGTCGAGTCGGGAATTGAGGGGACCTTCGCTCCCCCGGCGGACTTACAGAAAGATGCCTACGTTTCCAGCATGGACCAGTACAAGAAGATGTACAAGCAGTCGGTTGAGGACCCTGTCGGGTTCTGGGGCGCCATTGCCGATGAGTTTTACTGGAGAACACCCCCGAGTAAAGAGAAGTTCCTGGATTTCAATTTCGACGTAAACAAGGGGCCGATCCGCATCAAGTGGATGCAGGATGCTGTCACCAACGTCTCCTACAACATGCTCGACAGGCATGTCAAGAATGGCCTGGGCAACAAGGTCGCGTTCTACTGGTGGGTTCTCTTCAACGGTATCAAATTTTCAGTCAATGAGTCAATCCGATTCAATATTCAATGGACATTTTATTATCATTTTGATCTATCCGACCTACTATCATTATACTATCACATACTACAGCCAACAGCGAGACCCAGGGGTCCATGGTGTGATGGACCTCGCCCGATTTATCTGTGCTAATTTTGATCATTGAATTGATGTCACTGTGACTGTCTGTGTTGAATGTGACTGTCACACAGTCATTTTTGCTATATATATATGTTTATTCGTTCCTCATCGAACATCACAATAATTCAATATAATAACAATAATTCAGTGAATATAATAACAATAACAACAATAATTCAGTGAGAGAAAAAGTATATAAGTATATTTGCGGTCACGATCGACCGTGAAAATTAGATTCCTGAGAAATCCTTCTGGGTGATCTTATAATGTGACCCTACCCTTGACCGTGAATAATTGGTGCTGTGAATAATGGCCCGAGCCATATATAAAACCTTGAAATTTACAGATAAAACCGTGAATTTTGCAGTTTGCGGAAATTTCCTGTTTTACAGTATGATACTGTAAAAC
>KB291798.1:318214-339888 GCA_000328365.1 Capitella teleta
CCCAAACTGCAAATTTCACGGTTTTATCTGTAGGCCTTGCATATTGAGTATGCAAGGCCTACAGGTTTTATCTGTAAACTGTAATTAAATTCGTGGTAACTGTAAAGCGGATGCAAATTTCTGCTGTCAACATAAAACTGCTGATAGTGTGAATAAATCAGGTCTGTGCTCCAAGAAAATTTGAACTCCCCATTGATTCATTAAATACTATATAGTAAGGATTTACTCAGTTTATTAAGTGAAACTTCATTTTGGTTGCTAAAGTTTTCAATCTGAGTCAGACATTTGGAGAATCGGACTGATGAATCCACTTAGAATAGTGACTGGTCTATCTGCCCTCATACATCGTGTCGGATAATAAAGGGAGACGGATCGACACTAAAGCTCATTTTTATGAGGGATGACTGTACTTTTTTCTTCACTTTAGGGAAGGCAATGACCCAGATGACATTGGCCAGATCACGTACAAGGAACTGCTGTCCCAAGTCTGCAAGTTTGCCAATGTGCTCAAAAGCAAAGGTCTGTTGTGCTTTGCATTGAATCATCTCAGGAAAGTGAAATGTTTTATTCTACAGGGTTGAAGAAAGGTGACCGAGTGGCCATCTACATGCCCATGATTGTGGAGATTGTGACTGCTATGCTGGCGTGTGCTCGCTTGGGATTAGTGCATTCTATTGTGGTGAGTCACCATGGTCAAGTCAATGACCACCATTGTATATGCGCCACAGCGCCAGTCGTTATTATATATGATTGTGGCCTGCCTACTTTGCTACTGAAAGTTTTTTACAACTGTCCTAAAAATATGGTATCCTAGGGAGGTGAAATTATCCTAGGGAGGTTGCGTTATCTATTGCACAATTTAAGGCGTTGGAGCTGTAAAACCATGATTATATTTTCATTATTTTGTGGACTTTTGCATCTGTGCTGGTGTCCTCATACAAGTTTGCATAAATTTCTTCCTGCCAAGTTGAAAGAATTGGCACATACTGTTCAATTTGGGTTTTCACCTCTCACTGACACAAATCATGAATGTGAATGAAGCACTGTGGAGCACTTCTCATCTCCTCCCACTCTGTTTTCAAAATCTATCAATCTAATCAGATGATTTTGCTGGGATAATATTCTCCATATAGATCCGCAAGAATGTTGATGAATCACTATCATCACCTAAGTGCTTGCTTAATATGTGAGTTTCATTTATCTTCAAAGTTCAAATACTTGGAATACTTCCTCTTTGCATCAACGAGTGGCCCATTTACCAATGCTGATGTAACATTTACCTGTATTATTCATCATTTGACGGAGACATGCTCAATTCCACGTTTCCTCCTTGAACAAGCAATCAATAGATCACGATTTTGTCATTCAGTCATTGTTCACAGTCAGGATAATTGATTGCCCCATAATTGATAAAATCCCATTGTGTCGTGCGATGCAAAGTGAGCATCCACTCTGATATCTTTGCGACCATTGTCACTGTACAGTTAGACCTTGTTGATTCAAACTTAGTGGGCAACTACAGTGTGCATGACAAATTCGAATCTCAGAATACATTCAGACTTAATTCTGACCTCTGAGATATTCTTTTGGTTTCAAAGTTTACCTGATCGGTTGCAAAAAATTGTTTTGGTAAGTACTTGATTTTGCGCGGTGTGAGTATAATTGGTCTATATTATTGTTACAACATGAAGATATTCCTTCCTTATTGAGTGCTCTTATCTTTCTATGGCTTTTTCAAGTTTATGTATAGATGGATCCTATTCCTCATGACTCTGATCACTTCACATCATCATTTGGTGTTTAAATGGCAGTATAATTAATGCATGATGTCTTTGATTAATTGTTGTAAAGTATCAAACAGCCTACTTATGCATGATCAAAATAAAGTAAATTGGGGTTGATGAGGTATAAATTTAACCTTTAAATAATCAATCATTGAATCAATTTATTTTTCTCTTCATGTTAATGCACATATACTGACATCACTGACATATACTGTACTGTACATAATACTTATACTATATGTGCTGATAAGTATACTTCTATTAAATACAAAATTGGAATACTTTTGTGCGTACGTTATGTACTTATTTCTAGGTGCATGTTGAGTGTCAATTGTGTTTACATGATCAAATTCATTCATCAATTTTGAAGTAAAAATTGATTTTCTGACTAAGGTATTATTGATTTAAAATCTGAAGTGTTAAGGTTTTACCAGTTATAACTCTTTGTGTCTGGAAGTTTTACAATTGATAGGAGTCTCCTGCATGGGATGTTGCGTCACTGTTTTATCTTTCCTGCAGGCCGGTTCTAGATAAGAATATAGAAAACGAAATCATTGTGTCACACCACCACCACTGGCATCAGCTGATGTTTCCTTTACAACCTTGACCTGGCCTTATTCTCTCAATGTCAACAGCACTTGTGTCTGTGCAGAATTAAAGCCCTGAATTTTTACCATGACGTCTGTGAAGTGGCAGCTACCCATTAAAGATTAACGTCATTCATCTAAGGCTTTCATGACCTGATAGCAAAATCCCACCTTTGAAATATATACGGGTCATTTAAATGGTTATATGAAAATTGGTGAGACAATTCCGCTTGCAAGTGGAATCTATTGCATGTATTGATAAGCGGAGAATGATCTCTTGTGGAATTAAGTATCTCCTCTTTTAACAATTTCTCTTTGTCTTTCGCCCTTTTGCAGTTTGCCGGTTTCTCAATGTGCTCCCTGGCTGATCGCATGATTGCGGGCAACATGCAGATGCTGATCATTGGAGGTGCCTCCTCGTAATCCCCTTTCCCTGTCTCCCTTCCCGCAGAGGTCCTCCTGTTCTTCAGTTTCTTCGGTTGCTTCATTAGTTGTTTTGAGACTTAAATCTCTTATTTTTGGTTCAAAATTTGAGTTATTCTCAACTGAAATTCTGCTGATATGTGGTTTCAGTTGATCCAGTGTTGATTTTTCACTGAAATGAAATTTTGACTTTGTTAAAGTAAAAATAATTGGATCTGTTTACCATTTATGTTTACTCATTATTTATCCCTAATTATGCACAAATGATTTATCAATGAAAAGCAGCAGTGCTACACATGCTGCAGTTGATGCATTGTGTGCCATTTATTCAATATATCGTGACAACCATACAATTGTGCCTTCAATGGCATATATAATATTGCAGTACAAAGACAGCTTGGTTTACGCATTGGCATTTTACCAAATTTAGTAGTCTGAGCATTAACAATTTGAAAATCTAAAACTGTTAATGTTTAGTATGTTTTTTATTTCTATGCTTTTTTAACTTCTGTTTTGGCCAAACATGTTAACATGTTATCGCTGGGGGGAGGGGGGGGGGTAGCTTACGGCTTCCCCCATGAACATAAATTCTTGTCAGTTCAGCTCTGCTTGAGCTTTTTTTCATTTATTTGTAGCATTAAAATCCATTAACCCTTGAAAGAGGAATGCAGAGATGCAGGATATGGTTTCTTTCATTGGTTTTGCTTTGCCTTCTGCCTTTTTGGTGGATTGCCAAAGAGATATTCAATGTTAGATTTTTTTTTCAAGACTCTTGCATGAGTATATATAATATATGTAGACACAATTTGCTAGTTTTATTTTCTTGTCAATAATAAATATATAACTAAATTAGTCTGTGTATATATATCTTAATTTGAATCTATTTTTTTGTTTGTTTCACTTTTGCTTTAGTTTGGTGGTTTTTCGTCAAATTCGTTAGCTGAACGGTTGTTAGATGGCAAGTGTGCTGCTGTCTTAGCTGCAGGTGAGATCCCTGATTTCTAATTAAATTAATTGATAAATCAATCAGTCAATTTCCTTAGTAATTTTTAGATGGTTTTGCTCTCTGTAAAACAGCAAAATTGTGCTTTACAGATTTGTAGTCCAGATCGATTAGAATTGCAATCTAGGCCAATGTAAATGATTTTCATGATTGTATCGAAATTTTCCTGTATGCAGAGTTTTGCCGTTTTACTAAGTATTATCATATTTATGTTTTTGTTTGAATCTTGCTAATAATTTAATGTTGTTTCAAACAGTTAATGTCAATCAATTGCTCCTTTAATTTCACAATTGACGATCTCGTTTGTGCAGATGGCGCGTGGCGAGGTGAGAAGTTGCTGAACCTGAAGAGCATAGCAGATGGCGCCCTCCACATCTGCGAAGAACAGTGAGATAAATTCCTCCTTTTTCTTGTGTTTATTTTCAACAACTCTGATTGACACCCAGAGCAATCAGTCACATAGTGTCTGAATTAAATTTGTATTCCCATGACAAGATTTCCTGCTAACCTCCAGGGGTCACGAGATCAAAGTGTGCATTGTGGTACGTCACTTGACGCCCTCAGAGGAAGCAGTCACCCATGACGGAGCTGTTGACTTCAACGAGGACGAGTTGTACCCAGTTGCCAAGCGTCCATACGGCAAACTCAAGGTGAGACTGAGATGCCTGCGTGACTGGCGTTAAACTTGTTTCTTTGCAGCTTCATTGGCGTGATGGTCGTGATTGCTGGTGGCATGATGAGATGGAAAAAGCGTCAGATGATTGTGAACCGGAGTGGATGAATGCTGAGGACCCGCTCTTCATGCTGTACACCAGGTCAGTACTGCTGATGACGGTTTTCAAGATGGTTCTTGTGGTTACCATGGTTACAGTGGCTCAACTGGCAAGCCAAAGGGCGTTCTGCACACGTGCGGTGGATACATGTTGTACGCAGCAAGCACCACCAAGTTTGATTTTGATCTCAAACCTGATGACATTTACTGGTGCACCGCCGATGTTGGCTGGATCACGGGACATACCTATGTCTGCTATGGGCCTCTGGCAAACGGAGTCTCCAGCGTCATTGTACGTCACTCTCTGTTCTTTTACCAGCTCTTGTTTTATGGTGTTTATTCATCAGTTTGAAGGAACTCCCTTCTACCCTGATCCTGGCCGTTTTTGGGCGGTTGTTGACAAGTACAAGGTCTCCAAGTTCTACACAGCACCCACTGCCATCCGATCTCTCATGAAGTTTGGCGATAGCTACGTTACCAAGTTTGTACCTCGTGTGTGTTTTCAGTTGTTATATTGACCCTAAATCACTCAGATATAGTCGTGAATCTCTTAAAGTCCTGGGCACCGTCGGTGAACCCATCAACCCAGAAGCCTGGCTTTGGTACCACAGAGTCATTGGCAATGGGAAATGCGCCATTGTTGATACTTTCTGGCAAACGGAAACCGTGAGTGTGATGTTTGTGTGACTTGACTGTTAAGCAAGGTTTGATTTGCAGGGAGGTCACGCCATTACTTCCCTCCCTGGCGCCACTCCAACCAAGCCAGGATCTGCTGTGGGTTCTCATGTGGCTCTCACTTCATTGGTCGTTCACTTTCATCTTCTTTGCAGACTTTCCCTTTCTTCGGCATTTCTCCTTTTTTGCTGACGGAAGAAGGCAAAGTGATCGAAGGGGAGGGTGAGGGGTACTTGGTGTTCAACCAACCGTGGCCGGGTATCATGCGGACCGTATATGGCAACCACGAGAGATTTGAAACAACGTACTTCAAGAAATTTCCCGGTTACTACTGCACTGGAGATGGTGAGGTCAAGGCTCAAATGACGTCACAATACTCATGAAATGTTCCTCTCGCAAAGGTGCCAAGAGAGACAAGGACGGATATCTGTGGATCACAGGACGCATTGATGATATGATGAACATGAGCGGACATTTGATCAGCACAGCAGAAGTAGAGTCAGTGCTCATTGAAAACCCGTGCGTGGCTGAGACAGCGGTCGTGGCGCGACCTCATGATGTGAAGGGGGAGTGTCTCTATTGCTTCATCACGCTTAGAGAGAACAAAGAGTTCACCAAGGATTTGATCTCTGAGTTGCGAACGGCAGGTTGGATTTCGGCACCCTCTCCTTGCTGCCTTTATTTATAATCTCTTCCGTTTGCAGTGAGGAAGAGGATTGGTCCGTTTGCTCAACCGGATTTTGTTCAAGAGGCCCCTGGTTTGCCAAAAACACGATCGGGAAAGATCATGCGACGTGTTTTGCGCAAGATTGCAGTTGGAGATCGCGAATTGGGGGACGTTTCGACCATGGCTGACGAGTCAGTCATTGACTTGCTGTTTAAGCTCAGACCTGAGAATGCTTAGAAATACTTCACATTCCAGACACGCAAGCAGTTCTTATGTATCTATTTATTATTTGGGCATAGTTATCTATTGAGGGATCTACATACTTAGCATGTTGCGGTAGAGTTTAATCTATATTTTGGTGTCGTGTTCTCAGTGTTAGAGAAGTCTTCACAATTTGATATGACAACTAAATCGCAATGTGTGCCAAAAATCTACCATGACGAACTTGATGATTCTTTAGCAGGGTTTTATTGCATTCTCCATTTTGTGGAGTGTTTTTTTTTTCTCTCTTAAAGATAATATGCTCAATTCTTGTCTTGATGACAAAATCAGTCTATGCTATCCGTTGGATGCCAAACAAATTTGAAACCTCAAGTGCTTTTCCTCCGCGATCTATCTTTCTTGTTTTTTGTTATCTCAGATATTTCCATCGATGGTTAAAATTAATACTTTACACACAAACTTGACATTTCTTTGAAGATTAATGTTCAATTATCCCAGTCTAAAAAAAAATGCATGATTCTATGTTGGGTTTCGTCTTGGTAATTAGTGTCTGTAGAGAAGTGAGCTATCAACTGTTTCACATTTTCAGCGTTTTACCGATTGTATTCAATTTAGACTTTAGCACAATTTCTGGTGCTCAATGAAGGTACTTTAATTTCTGCCATTCCTTTCACACTTCTTCAATGACCATTCCTGCCTCTTGTGAAAGATGATGCAATAAACCTTAGAGTAGTCCTCCGCTTCTACTCAGATAGAAACCTTGTCATATTCATTTCTTGTTGGTAAATTAATTCATTTCCATTGAAATTTATGTATATATTATTTGCGATCAAAATGGCATAAGTTGCAGACAACAGGAATAATCATAACGTACAAAGTTGAACATAACGATTAAAAACACAATTATCATAACGCACTCAGCCCGGCGCGGTTCTCTTCGAATGGCGATTCTGGCGCATGCTTTTGAATCTGTTGATTAATTCATCAGCTGAGGGTCGCATGCTGCGTACACTCGCCCAGCATTGTTCGAAACAGTCCTTGTACGCTTTCTCTACTTCGTCAATCGGATCAAACTTTGCTGGCAGTGACGGTCGCATGTTCTGAGAAACCACGCCGAAGATCACCACGTGGGCGTTTTCTCCAAAGAACGGCGTTTCGCAGGTGAGCATCTGCCAGAGGGTCACTCCGAAGGAGTAGATGTCGGCCTTGGCGCACGGTGCCTCGCCCCGGAGCAGCTCGGGGGCTCGGTAGGCCACGGTGCCGGTCAGGTAGGAGCGGCAAGTCGGGCTGGTTTGCCCCTCGTCGGCATGCGACAGCACCTGACAACACCCGAAATCAGCTAAACGACAAACGTCTCCTGATCCGATGATGATATTGCCAGGTTTCACGTCGAGGTGCACGAACTTCTGACCGTGGATGTAGTTCAGCGCTTGGCTGATATCCAGGCTGTACGCCAATCGCTTCCCCTGAGGAATCGAGCCTTCGCTCTGGTTAATTAATTGTTGGAGGTTCATATGACCTGCGTACTCCATGATGATGTAAGACTGGTCGAAGAGGTTCTCGCTGAAGGACGCAAGGACGCTGACCACGTTTGGGTGACTCAGGTGCTGCGTGTTGCTCTCCGCTTGGAAGCTCTGTGCTCTGGCTTTGATGTTGCGTTGGTTGGAGTGGAATTTCTTCACCGCGATCTGTTTGCCGCAGAAGGTTCCCTTGTACACCGAACCGAAGCCTCCACTGCCCAGTAAACCGGTCAGCGTGATCCTGCGCGGGTCCGGTTGCAATCGCTGGAAGGACTCTCGGGTGACCGGCGTTTGCGAGCGTGTGCTTTGGAAGGGACTGAGGATCCTCTGCCTCTCAAGGGGTGATGGCATCATAGGAATATTGGGCGTGCCGATGGAGACAATCGGGGAGTTCCGATCCAAGCTACAACAAAATGGCGACTTGTTCCGTAAATCGCGTAGGGATGGCGTTTGCACTGACGCTGCAAGTGTGGCGTCGACCAGGTGGCTGAACGGTTTTATGTCTGTGCATGGAGACTGTATGGCGTCTGATGCCTGCAGCGTCGACAGACGTCGTATCCCAGTGATGTCCATGGAATTCTTCCTCTGCAAAACCGAGTGTACGGGTGTAGTGACGTCATCACCAGCGGGTGTGGTCATAAGTATCGCAGAATTCCTCCTTCCCTGGGCACTGTAGGCAGAGCAGTCAAAACTTTGAGATTGAAACAACTTCATGGTTGCAGTTCAATCGACAACGATGCGTCTAAGACATGTCCCACAATTTAACGGTATCCAAACGAGACACAAAATAAATCTACAGTCCAGACCATTGTTTAACTCGAGTTAATCGTGATATTGACCACCTCTCAATGAGCACATTCCACATAAGCGCATTATTTGTCAATGATACATCTAGGAACATGTTGTGATTAGAAAGAGATGCACACGTATAGTACATGTATATATTATGTACTCACTTCCAAAGTAAAATATATAATTTTGTATTAGTATCTTTGGCAAATGACCGATTTCCCACTACTAGTATTTGCCATTTCAGGAAACTGGGATAAAAAAAAAAAAAAAAAAAAAAATTCTCCCAACTCGGTCAAACGTAACCTGACTATCTATCGGACATTTGAATGGTTCAACTTGTACATTTATGTGCATTCGTTAAGAACAAAGACCTTAATTACATTACTTTATGTAAGGTCTAGGTTTAGAAGTTCGGGAGCTTTTGCGTGTCAGTAAACACGCGATATTTCATTCTCTCTCAAACCAATTGTGAGTGTGTGAGTTCTTCTTACGTCGAACCGTATGACATACTTATGTATATGAATACTGAATAGACATTGTGATACATATTATGCAACAGGGCTAATGCTGTGTCACACTCGGGATGGAATAGAAATGGTAGGAATATATAGCAGCATGACATGTTAGACTAACCACCCCAAGTATTTATTTCTCTTATCGTTGTGTGATTTTTACACTGCGATCTGTTCTGTAACACTTTCTCAGAAATGCGTAGCACCAGTGACATGGAGTAGATAGACTACTTTAGGACCATTCAGTGTAATTATAAGAGAGTACACGTATCTTACTTACACTACAGGTACATGATTGTAATAGTTTACTAAGGTTAATTAGATTATTGAAAGCTTGCAACTGTATTCTCTCTAAAATTATCTTTCACCAAACAGTGTTTAATCGATCACCAATCCAGCGTTAAAGACTATTATTAAGTTAAACACATCATAACAATTCAATTGCTGGTTGACGAAAACCTCGTTAATTAGTTAACACGCTGAGAGTGCGAATCGCCAACAAACTGTCAAACTTCGTGTCAGTCTCCGAGTTAAGTGCTAGTCTCCGGACGTGTTCACAACTCCTCCACGTCCCTCGCAATCACGAATGGAGGTGACACGGAGTCTTAGACGTGCTCTTTTGCGCCTTTAAAGACTGCCCACTGGTCAGATCATAGCACACGTACGGCAAATCTCTGAGCTTGGAGCTCGTCGACATAATTATTACAGCCACCCCGCAAGATAATTATACTCACCATTCTTCGACCTACTTACTAACTACTATACCGTTTTACGGAAATGTAAGAAATTTTACTTTATGTTATTATTCATATTCAGTACACCTTTTGCCTTCCTATAATCACAGAGGGGAAAAAATAATAACAATAATTATTAATATTTTTCCTCTCGCAAATGATTTTCGTTTGAATTACTGCATGCAGTAGTTTCCTATTGTTCCTGTAGTACACACGGAATACGCTTTGTTCTTAAAATGGTTAATGTCTCCTCGGCCATTCACATTTTTAAATTTATTCGCGTACATGTACATGTATATATAAGCGTGCTTTCATTACAATTCACCTTATTAGAGTGGCATCATTAAAACTTGAATAACCGAGGGCAGGGGTACGACATTATTTCCTTAGTGGTGTGCAATTGATAAATCAATCATAGGGACATGGGAATGTCTAGACATTGAATTATTATTTTGATATTTTTATGTAGCTATGTCACTCCTTTTGCCTGATGTCTCCGAAAAGAAAGAGAAAATTGAATCCGGAATCACATGACCTAATTACTCATATTAAGCGACCTTCTTCTTTTGAAAATTAGTCATGAGATGAATCAATGCATACTAAAGCATATTGAGCAATTTATTCTGAATTGCATTCTTGTTTTTACGTTGCCCAATGCCTAGTACAGTCTACTGAATCGGAAGTTGAAAACCATAGCATTCTGATCAGTGCTTCTGTTCCTGCTCCCCATAGGTGAGCGTTGAATAGGCCTAAATATTTGGGGTTTGCGTAACTCTAACTAAGAGACTGACTAACTAATATAGTAAACTAGTTAACAGTTCAAACTGGATTCACTGCAAATTAACTCCTTCACAACAAGAGTATCTCCCGAAATGTCACCACAAATATTTCTATCTTTTTTCCCCACCGATATTACTTGATTACTTAACAGCATTATATCTATTCTTTTATAGGCCTTACTCGCCTCTTTGTCTAAAGATATTGCGGAAAAACAAGATCGCCCATCTGACTCCTAAAGAATTGCCATCTCCCAGGAGGCGACCGAGGAAGCGTCGATTTCGGCGAAAGCGCAGTCCCCTCATCAACGACATCACGCCACGCCAAGAACCATCCGACACAGGGCGCAGATCACCATCGAAGAACGCCACCCAGACTGAAAAGGAAGGCATAACCATGGCGACCGAAGATGCCGGTTGCTCTCTCGCTGCTTGCAGCCAACTTGGCCGTTGGTCTATGGCTGAATCGGCAGACGTTGATGCGTTCACGAGGCAGATCCAAGCCAGCGTCATCATGGCCGAGGCCTCTAGTCTGGAAAAGAACAACATTAAACAGATCCACAGGCCATGCAAGCAGATCCTATGACAACACATTCATCTAACAAATTTGAGAGCCTTTTTGTGTGTTTTTCCTGTGGTCTGGGAACGCATATGCATGCATGCATGTACTAAACAGATTCACATGCAATAGATTAAAATTCTCAAACTAAAATTTTGAGAGTTTTTGTTTTATTTGATTTGCAGTCGTTTAAGTCCAATGAGCTCATTCACATGGAAGATGCGTTGCACGAAATAGATAGCGCACTAAAGTATTATAGGCGGCTAACAAACTCACTGCTATTGCCTATATAGGTAAAATACTAGGACATTTATATCCATGTCAAATACAAATCGATTCACCAGAGGGAGAAAAAATGCACTAGTAAAGAACAACTCATAAAATCATTGCAATTCTTTATTAACGTTGATTGTTCAATTCCGCAGTTGAGCGCATATTCTGTAAGATGGCTGCTCTGGTTACTGGATTTTCCTGCAATTTTACTTTCGCTTCTTGGACTGTACATTTGAGGACGCAAAGAAGAATGGCAGTTGGGACGACCTGAGTCAGAAAAATCGACAATCGACGAAATGAACATTTTTAATTGAGAATTTACTCGTTTCACGAGATTTGCTGTCTTGATGTGTTCGGCGATGTTTGCTTTAATCTGACAGGAAGAAAGTTTGTCAGCTTCGTAGATCGATTTCAGCAGGGCATCCCGCGCCATTTCTTCGGAACATTTAGCCGTTAACTGATCAGAGAAAAAAAAAAATAATAACAATAAATAAAAATAAAAATAAATAAAAGAAAAATAAATTGGTAAATTGAATACGGAGTGATTTTGATAAGTTTCACTTGCCTGGATAATCTTGATGGCCCGATGGAACAATTTGCTATTGCTGAAGCATTGCAATCAAAATAATAGTGATTTATATAGTTATTATTATTGTTGTTGAAAATTTGTGATATTTTAATGGAATTTTTAACGATTTAATTTTGTCTCCAAAACATCCAACGTACTCCTCACCTAACGCAAACGTCGATCATGTTGTTGGAGAATATCTTTCCCTTGATCACGTGAGCAACGGTGGTGACCGCGTTGCAGATCCATTTGAACGCCATCTCTACGTAAATGGCCCGGAAAACACGCTCATGATGTTCTACGATGAAGAGATCCTCCGCCGGGAGGCTCACACTCAGCTCAAGGCTGGCGTTTGGGATCATTGGAGAGCTGGGCGACTGTGGGAAGCACCGTATTAGTATGAAATCCTTGATTACATAACATGCCCATACCTTAGAAGTCAATTCCCCACAGGCAACTTCAATTGAAACATTCGTTGCAGCAGATTTCAGTATGTCAGGGTCGGTCAAAGTAGAAGAACCTCTTCCTTAATTGGTGAAAAGAAAGAGGTTTCATTTGCAATTGCAAGTGCCACTCCATAAATGTAATTAAAACATAATAAATGACGAGGAGTTATTCGAACTTAACCCATGGTTTTGCTCACGATTCCCTTCTTTTGGGTTCTCTATCACCAATCGTTAAGATTTCTAGAAAATCCATTTATTGTAGTTCCAACTATTGTGGAATTACTCTTAGTAGTATACTAGGTAAAAATCTTGATATAATTATTATGTACAAGAACAGAAGTTTTCCGCACAGCAGTGATTTTCAATGTGGATTTAAGAAATGTCATTCAACTGTACAATGTACTCTTATTGTCTGAGTGTATTATGTTCGTTGAGACCGCGCCATAAACCACACTGAGATTCAGAGAGTGGTATAATGACTCAATATTAATTGGTACATTTACCCTGGTGGTCACATTTGCTGAGATGAATGATTAAATCATTTGTTGTCAATGAAGGTAAAATATCTTCTTTGAAATTTTCCAAAGAGATTTTCATCTGCAATAAAAAATAAATAAATAAAAATAAATAAATAAATAAATCAACAATTTATGTGTGTCAATATTGCAGTACAATGAACTCACAAAATCACTCATGTCTCCATTTTTATTGCCGAATAATTCGAAGCCTTTCTTCAAGAAACATCGGACGTCTGTGGAATCTAAGAAATATCGACCACTTAACAAGAGTGCATCAAACAAAAGGAATAGCAGGAATATAATTCTAAGTTAGATACACACACACTGTAGATCACGTGTGACGGTTTCTCCCAACACTCTCTATATATATTATATTATTTTCGTGATCCTAGGAGTCATCACCTTGAGATGGTGGCACTAATATTTAGAACTATGCGTGAACCGTGTGGTTTAGTCATTGCAGCATGTATACACACCGCAGAAGAAAAGTGACGCTGGCAAACATGACATGTTCTACGATGCATCTCAGCGGTGCTCATCATAATGCCTCCTTACCTGCACCAAAGGTGGGCGGGCACTCAGAGGCATCGATCATGCCAACAATTCCAACGTCCTCGTCGGATAAGTACGTAATTGAACCCCCTTTTAATAAGCTGACGAATAAGACGATAGTGAAATCAACGGAATGAGGTTTAGAGGACTGAGTCACCTTTGTCCCGCTTTCTCCGCGATTTCACTCAGCTTCTTTCTTTCTTTGTTGACTGCTACTCGCACTTCCCGATAACTGCACAGCATACTGGTCACTTGCCTTGCGGAGAAAAGCGGGACATAATTATTTCGTCTTTACCATTGAGATAGCGGAAACGCTATGGCCCCCACCCCTTGAACTCCCCCCCTCCCCCCCCCCAAATAAAAAAAAGAAAAGAAAAAAAAGAAAGAAAAAACGTAGTTCAGGAGGCTGAATTTGAAATTTTGTGGAACTGTGGTCATTGAAGAACAAACCGGTGGGAGAAAGAAAGACAACACAAGTAGATACACGCGTAATACTCTCGAATAGGTTTAGGGAATATTTCAATTCCAGGACACTATAGCAAGACTGAGGGGATGTATGGGTAAAATATTGTAACGCTAACAGGTTAATATCGACGTTGCTCTTTTGGAGGGCCAAAAAACAGAGCGTCTCGATGAGAATCTTTGTCGCCGATCCGCTTTTCATTCGACTCGATCCAGTGATCGGTTCCGGCTGCGAAATGAAATCAATGAGTCGTAAATACAATACGAGAGAGAGAAAAAACGCAGTGTTTACCCCCAGGATGGGATTCAAAATGAAGGCTTTCTGGGAAGAAGAAATCGATTCCATCTGTCGGGCAACTGGAATCATTATTGATATGATAAAAAAAAACCCTTAAAAACATATCCTTTTTTGTTATTTTACCATCCAGGAAACTTCGTTGCCATCCAGGAATGACGTGACTCCTGAAATGCACCAGCTTCAGTATAACGACCCTAATCACCGATATCGAATTGTTTACCTGGCCAAATGTAATGGGTTGAAGCCAATCAGCACAGGTGTGAATATGTCCAGATGTTGCATGCAGTGGTGTAGTTGACCGGCGACGTAAGGGGCGGAGAGACCGCAGGTGACGCCCAAGTACAGCACGCTCTTCTTACCTTCACTTACCTTGGCAAAAAAGAAGGGTGAGCGGTTATTTGGTAAGTGTGCTGACTCACTTTCTTCAAATCTTCGATGCCGACAATTGGTTCGTCCTCTTGGGCTTCTTGCGAGGTAAACAGAGCCCTGGAATTAGTGTTGAAATGCATACCTCAATATATGATAGCACAGGTATGCGAATAAGACCTGTATAGTGGCAGATACATGCAGTATAATTACTCACTTGTCTCCTCCGGCAATCAGGTATTCCACTGAGGATGGTTTCCAGATTGCATTCACTGTTCTCTGGGAATAACAGAACACTGAAGTTTGTGAGTTGAGGACAGAGGTGCGATGTGGTACCGCCACGAGGAAGGCCAATCTACCAGATGTGCCACATCCGCTGATGACGATGGTCGCTTCAGGGTCCTGTGAAACACCGCATCAACTTATCATTCAAACAAGACGCCATAGAAAGAAAACACGAGCAGCATTCTTTTGGACGAGCAGATGTGCACCCCACAAGTTTGATGCATACGAAAAACTGCAATGTCCAATTTGTGAGTCATCATTATAAACTTCATGGCCCTCTAACATATATACGTAAGTATTAAACCACCACCAATGAAAATATGCGTTATGAAATATTTATATCGGGGTTTGAAAAGACCTAAGCATTTTTCTCCGACTCGGATATCAATTTTTTATAGGAGCAATGTGCGTGTATAGCTCTAATGCCCTTTCATGTTCTCATTATAATT
This sequence comes from Capitella teleta, assembly GCA_000328365.1. NCBI lineage: Eukaryota > Metazoa > Annelida > Polychaeta > Capitellidae > Capitella > Capitella teleta. Next base: position 333,458 of record KB291798.1, read on the forward strand.
GAAGGGTTGTAGAATACTTGATCAGCTGATAGATAAACGGGTTTTCCTGTTGACATGACCAAAGCATCCGTAAATCTGAAGTGAATAATGAATGAATGGATTTCCCGTGAACGCTACCTGCATGTGGTTCCTCATCAAGGGAACCAAATGACAGAGTGTTTGTCGTGTCTTCTCATCAAAAATTCCCTTTGAATTTTCCCAACCATCGAACATTTCAGCATCGCATTCCTCCAGCATGCGAACCATGTCTTATGCAGAGAAAAACAAAAGTAGTTATTCAAAACCTGTGCTATATCATTTTCAAAGATGTGAATGACGGACCTTCAGGGAATGCCACATCGATCATTTGTGTTCGTGGGTTAACTCTTTCTGTCACAGGTTCTGGCATCTGAGATTCCATTTCGCTCGATTTAATATCTGCATGAAATGGATTTTCAATCAATAATTCAATTTCAGAACGATTTGAATCCACAAGGAAGTTTTGAGACACAAAATTCATTGCCGCAGTGTGTTTTCACCATCGTCCATTTTTATACATTATGACTTATGTCTCTTGTTCCATTTCACTGGTTCCCTGGTCATATATATAATGGCACAGGCATAGACAACTCTAGATGAGAAAAAGCCTTTAATTAACCGTGTTGTGGGCGGGGCTTAACTCAATTGACCGCCATATTGGATGTGTGACAAACTCCCGCAGATTGAAGCCTGTTATCAGTATGGAGCGAGTTAAGCGACATATAATATCATTTTTTTGGCGATTTTTTTCCCGATGGCAACGATGAAAAAAAAAACAAAAAAAAAACAACAAAAAAACAACAACCTAGAGGAGGATGGTACTGTTGCATAATAAACTGTAACAGTACTAGTCATTCACGTACAACTGACCCGAGAACGAGAGAAAAAAAAATACATTTTCACATATTCCCCAAGGATCAAAAAAGATTTATTTACATCGGAGGGGTCGGACTGGTTTACGGCGTTACTGAAAAGAAGCACCGGCACACACCGATGAAAACTCACCCCTATTTTGGTACATCCATTTCACTCGATTTCACAAGACGTCACTCGGAATTCCCAAGAATTCACAAGGCGAGGCGAGTGAAAATGAATTCACAGTTTATGCTGATTACGACCAGTTGACTAAATGTTACTATAAATAGCAGCCAATGAGATACTACTGTCATGGGTGTGTGCCTGTGTCATATATATGACCAGGGAACCAGTGAATAGTCGAGATTGATTACTAGTGGGTACTGGAAGTCCTTTTATCTGTATGCATCTCCTGCGTGCAATATACTGTGCGTCATATTATGTGGTGCTCATTCAACTCCAGTAAAATCACCGTGACCCTTTTATTGTTAGGCGTTTGGTGGATTCATTAACAAGGCTTGTACTACACTGCATGACTACGATTGCATAATCATTGTTAAGCGAGGTAAATGATGTTATTTTGGTAACTGACCGTTCAACGTGATATCCGTTTGTTTCGCAACTGAATCGCAATCGTCGAGTGATCTCGTTAGTGATAAACCCCCTTGACCTGCCTCGTCGCGGGAGAGTTTGATAAGAAGTCAAATACATTTGAAAAATCACTGATAAATTTATATGTATGCATTTTATGCACAAATATGAAGCACCTGTTATTGCGAAGAGAAATTAAATTATATTCATGAACTGCGCAACGTGTGTCTTGTTTCAGCCATAGTAAAAGAAGCGGATGCAATAATTTCAGAGAGGACTCTGGAATCTGGACTCTGGTTCCTCTCAAAGGACGGTGAGCAAACGACCCTCGACGACGACGACGACGACCGCTGGTTATGTTTATCTTGACAACAATATGTTGTAGCGTACAAACTCCACTGTGAGACTAGTGAGATCTCGTCTCATCTCTCATGCTCATTATCCGTGACCGAGACTTGGTCCTAAGCGGTAACCTGAACCTGAGTTCGGTTCGAGAAGTGTCAGTCAGTCTAAGCACTGGCCACTTCTAGATTTCGCTCAGGAAGCCAAAGAGAACGGTATGTAACTGAGGTTTCCGGAACTACCAGCCGCCCAGCATTGGAGCATTACAGTATACATGTACACAACAACAAGCATCAAATTTATAGTAGGCTGAGACTATAATCATACTTATGATTACTGTAATATCCGTAATCTAGATGTGTAATAAATGACTGTGTACTGCATTAGCTATTGTATCCGTTTATTGACACATGGTCAATTATAATCGGGGGAACAATGGGAGAGAAAATGGCAGGGGAGAGGGGGTGACTTCCACTAAAAGTATCCACGAGTATTTCGTATCAGCCACGAGCATAAAACAAATACCCGGTATACAGCATTCATTTGATTGAGCTTGGTGAGCTCCTTGATTCTCAATGATATTATTTTCTTCTGCATACAGCTGGACGTATTTTAGCAAAAACATACATACATGTATATTAATGTATCTAATGCATGTGTATGTACAATGTACATGTATTAGCACTGCAGCCGATCTGAGCCAGCCGGAAAAAAAAAAAAAAAAAAAAAAAAAAAAATCACAGTTAGTCAGCCAGAAAAAAGGTCGGATGGCCGACTAGCCAGCCGAAAAAGGTCTCAGCCAGCCACAAATCAATAGGCTGGCTGGCTTCGAGGTTTATGAAGTGAGCAATGTAGAGAGTAGAGACAATAATTGAAGGATGATCGTTGTGGGCTCTCATTTGATGCATGTGTACGTGAATCAGCTCTGACTCTCCCATTTTCAATTCCACTCGCTTCTTCACCCGATTCCATATGATCTTCACTCGCAACTCCTGAACATCGCCTAACTGAGCGACTAATTAGAATGAAAGTAAGCCAGCCACGCAGATATAAAGGAATTGGTACGGCGACGTTACCACATTTGATTCTTTTGTTTAATTAAGTTCGTAAACGTTGCATAGGCGAAGGGGCACCATTTGTTGTACATGTATAATTGCCCTGACTTGAAAGACACCGCCGACAATTGTTATATGTCTGCCTCATGTTTATTTACACTACGATATTTCTAAGGGTGGATTACATGTGTAATTTTCAATGGTACAACGTATATTTGTTCCTCAGAATCGTGGTCGAAGGCGGATTAACGAGAAGGGCGGATTACATGACAGCGGATTAACGGGATTTGACTATATGTATACATGTGCCGTAATTTCAATTGCAATACTAAGTACGCTATTGATACACGGCTGCTGAGTATGAATGCGTCAATGCGATTTTACAAAAAAGTGAGATGACTTATCAATCATACCATGCATAGCCTCCATAGGCACACTTTTTCATACACCTTTTCTGGTCCACATTCACTGGTAAGTTGGAAACATATATAAGAAACGCCCTGTGCATATAATAACTATTATTATAAGTACCATGTACATGTATATTCAACCAAATTTAATCGCAACCACAACATTATAGAATCGTCGATATAATTATGAATATGGCACACTTAGTCAATTAATTAATTAATTAGTCAATTAGTCAATTGAGTCCGATTAAAAGGGAGAATAAACATAACAGCATAAGTACATTTTGAAGTTCGCACTCAATCTTCGTCTGTGGGTGAAACGGGGCACGCTGCATCCGCAGACCAACTGCGCTCTTTTGGGGGGCTGCCAGGAGGTGAAAGATCACTGTCCTGATCGGTCTCTTGTCGCTGCTGCCTTCTGCAGGCCTCCTGGACGACTCCCTGCTCATAGGCGTGGGGGCAGTGCGCAGAATGACTGCCTGTTGGTCCGAAGCTACAGGAACACAGGTAGGGAGAGCCCAGCGACGAGGGAGATGACGTCACTGGTAGTAGGGGTGGAGGCAAAAAACTGCCGTTGAATCTGAGAGGAAATGTAAATCAGATCGCGTGCAAGTGTTGCGTAATCGAGGTATATACCTGTCTCCTATGCATCCATGAGCCAAAGCCAAACGCATTGTGTCGCTGTAAGAGAGCAGATTTTCAGTCGGGTGGCCTCCTCCCGTAAGACCAGCGGGAAGAGGGGGAGGAGGAGGATCTCTGCTGCGTTCGATGGGGCTACCCGGGCGGAGAGGGTTGGGGGCCACGGGCTGCGAAGGCACGGGGAACGACCACGGCGGGAAAACCAGAGGCCGAGCCACCCGCCACGGGTCGCGACCCAGGCGCAGACGAATATTCTTTCGCCATTTTGCTCGTCGATTTTGAAACCACACCTGCAGGAAGTTTGGAAATATAGCAAATGTTAAAATGAGTGATTCGTCTTACCTGCACACGCGCCTCGGTCAGGGTGATCCTGGAAGCGAGTTCTTCGCGGACGAATATGTCAGGATAGTGTGTACGAGAAAATAGTTCCTCTAAAGACGCCAGCTGCTGTGGTGTGAATGTAGTTCGGTTCCTCCGCTGGTAATCAAAATGCTGGTTAATTATTTGATGCATAGTGAAATGCACTGATTGACGCTATACCTGGCGTCTTCTTCCAATGACGAAATCATCCAACAGAATACCGTCTCTGACCTCCGATGACGTCATGTGAAGATTTCCCGCCATTTTACCACTTTTCTGAAATTTAACAGATGCGTGAAATACGGTGTTGGAACCAAAAGATATTAGCTCGAATGAAAGGGGATCAAATATTTAATAAATTGGCTTCCCGATTTAATTAAATCTCTGACGCTTCGTAAACGTGATCGTAACGTGGATAATCTTTCACGGACAATAAAAGTCCGTGTCTTGTTCGCAGAATTCTTCCTTCTCTGCACTCTATACTGAGACAACTTCCATGCCTTGTGTTCAAGTGACTCACGCAACAGGCGGGTCACCAGGTGTCTAAAGAGACACTCAGTTATTATTTATTTTATCAAAGAAATGTGATTTGATTATATCTATACTTCTATTCTCATCGGGATTTCGATGAAATCCTAAGCGATATTTAGCTTGTTCGTGAGTCTTTTTTGTTGTCTTTAATGCCGCATTCGATACTTGAAATTAAAGGCACTTGCAGATCTTACCGAGTGGTGAGTGATCGTGCAGAAATTTGTTTGTGAACTGAATGAGATGGGCCCTTGAACAAGCATTATGGAACGGATTTTTTTGCATTGCGCTCCCATACAAGATCTTGGCTTTGTTTTGAATAGCGAAAACACCCCTCTCAAACAAAAAATAATGCGATAACGATGCCTTTGGTATGCGTTCAATGATGCCTATCCATGGTCCGTGGCCCTGGACATCTTTGTTCATTTATTTATTGAGAAAAATTGGCATAAATGCCAATGAAATTGAAATAAAAATGATAGGAATAACAGCATGAAAGAATGGAATGGTTTTTACTCTCCGATCTGTTTTGTAATACTTTCTCGGAAAATCGCAGTTCCATTGATAAATATAGCAATCTTTAACTTGAAGTAGATAAACTCCTTTTAGCCCCAGTCTTTTGAGCTCATTTCTAAGCTATTCTCATTTTTTTGCTGCCTGCCTATCTGGCCAAACCTTTATTTATTAACTTTGGTCTTAGCCCTGTATGCAATTACTCAATTAGATTAGCTCTATAGGGTTTTCGTTTCCCCACACCAAACTTCATTTTACATGTGCTGATATACTGGTGTATCAAAAGCTAAGATGACCATTATGCAATGTATATTCGTTGGTGCATGTGCTCGTTCGTTCGTGGGAGGAAAGAGTCAAGGATGTTGGCCTTTATAAGTAGCTGCATTGTGTAACAACCAAGAGCGACGTCTGCAATTAGGGCTTTTTGTTGATCAACATCACATGCACGTCATTCAAAGAGTTCTTCCTGCATCGTGACCATCGCGCCGTCCTCATCAGCACGCGTGGGCAATTAGATACATGCATTCCCTCTGCCATGTACTCACTTAATTCTCTAAAAATAGAGTCAGATTGATGTAACCGACATGTATAAATGCATTATACAGTCGGTTACATCAATCTCACGGTTACAGCGGTTACATAATTATATTTATTCTTCATGTTGACTCACGTATTAAGACTAGAAAGTACCCCCAGTCTTAAATGGTCATTTCAGGGCCTTTCAATTCGAAAGAGCAATGGGCCCATTTGGGATGCCGGAAGTAGGAATGGACTCGCATCTTATCTTCATTGTCATTGTGAATGCCAATCCAAAAATTCAAAAAATCAAAACTCACGGAGTTCTTCGCATATGCTGGTTGCAATGCATTCTGGTCTAGCAGGGAATTAATTATGTCACATTGTTAAGTGTTCAAAGCAGAATTACGCAGAAGTCGCGCGTTGCTCAATTAACCACGCAGTTCGATCACTTCGCATACCTGCGTTTTCCTAATAGCGATACAATCTCGCGCATCAATCAATTATAATAACTGTTTATAATAATCAATGTTTGCCAACCTTTTGAGGTAAATGAAACGATATTTTTAAAGTTTTATAATAATAATCGTAATGATTATTAGTA